>JAQFVV010013462.1:0-117810 GCA_028023455.1 Epiperipatus broadwayi | reverse complement strand
GATCGTTATATATATATTATAAAGTATTTTAAATAAAGTCTAAATGTTTGAATGCATATATAATACTCAGAAAGTTAATAAAAATCTTAATAAAGTGAAGGTTTAGAAAATTAACATGTACTGATATGCCAAATATACACTAATTTGCAAATTTGATTAATTATGCAGATCATGTGAAGTACAAATAAAACTGCAATTAGTTATCTGCAGGGAAAAGACAAATAATGGAAGTGTAGTAAATGTATACATTAATAATTATTGTGGTATGTAGTGGGTTCATATGCAGAAACGGTAATCATTTTTTTATTTTTAAGAAATATACATAAAACTGGTTAAAAAAATAAAACAACAACAACAAAAATCAAGCAAATCCAAAAATTAAAAACATAAATCAACAAAATAAAAACAGACCGGTAACGTTATATCTATTGATGTGATGTGATGTATTATGGCTTCTCCTTGAACGAAGTCAAGAATATCTCAGCAATTATGCCCAGATAAACCTGTTAGCCACTTTCTTTTACATTCCCCACTCTAAATTTACCCATAATCTGCTCTATCCCATTTCCACAACATAATTTTTGTCAACTCTATAACCTTTATATCTAAATCCCCCTTATCTTTTCCCAAACCCAGCATAAAAACCAATAATTCACTTTCTGTATAATCACTCTTTTCATATTTATTTTTCCATAACTTCATTATATGTACCCTTTCTGTTTTCAAACATTTACATTCAATTAACAAATGCCTAATATTTTCAATTCCTTCCTTACATAATTTACAAAATAAATCACCCATATTTTTCCATTTACATGTATATTCTTTTGTAGCTAAAGATCCCGTTCGAGCCTTAAACAATAAACTACTTTCCTTACTATTATCATATATTAACTCACACCTAATATTCTGTTTATTTCTATATATATTTAAACTCTTTTACTCTCCATACTATTTCTCCATCTCTCTAACTCCCTAGTCTTTATTAATAAATTTATTCTTTTATCCCATTCCTTACTACTATAACACTCAATAATCCTCTTAACACAATCATCCCATCTTTTGTACAAATATACTGATATAAATTCTTTATCCAAATCTTTTGCATAGCGCATTACCTTTCTCACCCATCTTGTTACCTGCCCTTTACTCATAACCCAATTAAATACTATTTTAGCTATTCTTTTATTATCCATAAACTGCAATCTACCAAACATTTTCATTTTACTTTTTGCATCTCTCATATGAAAACTTGACCATCCCATTTCTCCTTGAATTGCCTCCCTTGCTGTCTATACTTCTGCATCCAATGCATGTCTTCCTACTTCCCTTTGAGCTTTTTCTAAATAATCTAATATCTTTTTACTAACATATAATGCATCATTACCATATGTTAACCCTGCTACTGCAACTCCTTTCCATATAATTCTAGCTACATCATATTTATTATATGAAAATACTGTTAATTTCTTTATCAATCCCTTTCTTTTCTTTGCTTCATTTATCAATTTTTTCACTAGCAACAGCGCCATCGAGCGGTATGGCTAATTAGACGGTGTATTATTATTTTTTTATATATATTTTACGATGTATTATTTATTAAATAAATAATACATAATACATCGTCTAATTAGCCATACCGCTCGATGGCGCTACTGCTAGTGAAAAACCAATAGATATAACGTTACCCAAAATGCATATAAGTAAGAAAGGAAATAGATATTATTGATATTACTAAAAAAATTAAGAAATTGAATTTTAATTGTTTTGGACATGTCACTAGAAAAATAACAATTGTTAGACAACTAAAATTTTTCCCTTGATTCTAAAAGATTTTAAAAGACTTAAAAAAAGAGGATAGGGTGGTAAGATAAAGAAGTTTGCTGAAGTAATATGGAACAGAAATTTTTTACTATGAATCAAAGGAATTGATTAAAAGTAATATAAAAAAAAGGCATTTTGCTGTGTATAATGTTGAAAATAATGATGATGATGATATTCATGCTTTAAAAACAAAACAAATTGCACCAAGTTAATTGCAAATGAACCTATGAGTATTATGTTAGCAAAGAAGTCAAGATTTATGAGCTTTAGTGTACCTGCTGAGGCTACATATTTGTCTTGATTGTATATGAGCATTCAAACTTTGTTATGACAGCATTTGTCATGTTTAGAAGATACTAAACTTTAAACTTTGTATGATGAAGAATGGAAGTATTTTTTCATTATTTAGTTTAGTTAATCACAGTGTATTTATTAAAATTATATTTGCATTATGTAGGCTGTATGTGAATTTTTGAAGAATGACAGTCTTCCCGAAAAGCAACTTCTTCAACAGATATTTAAAATGGCTAATGTGTTTTATAATTACTCCGGGGAAGTTCCTGTGTGTTTTAATGTATCCCATATCTACAATGATCCTTATATTGATATTGGATGGGGATTTCAGGTAAATTTAAATAATTTGCTATAAATATTTAAATATATTATTATTGTCTTTCCCACTCAGGTTTATTGATCCAAATTCATTGTGCTAATTACATCACCTTTTATTATGGATTTGGGCTTTTTTATATTATTACTCACTATACCACATCTAAATGTGGTAAGTTTAAAAATATAAATAAATAATAAAAACACTCCCTTTTATGTATGAAGGAGTATGATTTTAGGAAGAAATAATATCAATGTTATATTAATGGAAAAGGTTTTGAATATCTGGTAAGAATTATACTTTATTCACTTCTTAAACATAATTTACTTTGTAAAGAAAGATTAAATTCTTTTTAAAGATAACAAGTAATGGATGTTTCAGTAAATGATAGTGGCATTAATAATGTGAAACATGATTACACCATATAACCAAGTTATTTTTTTTTGGAATTGAATAATCTTTCATTAAACAGAAATTGAAGATCATTGAGACTTTATTGTATCAAACACATGATAAACATTATTGCATATTGCAAAATTAATTCTCCCTCCTTTTTCTTCCTCCTTTTCTTCATCTCTTCCTTTATTTTTTCATCCTTCTACCTCCTTTCTATATATATATAAAACCATTAGAAACCAGTCAACACTTAAACAATCCCAATATAGATAACAATCAACATTTTCAAACTGTTGTCAAGGCAACCTCCTTTTAACAATATATATATATACTAATTCATAATTAAATTACAAATCCACTCCTAATGATTTTATCAACAAGGGAGACTTCTCATTTGCAAAGTAACACAATACAAAATAAATATTTATTATCCTATCTTCCCACAATTCCAATGAATATTCCAATTACCTTTAATATCACAGCAGTCAATGTTTATATAAAACAATAAAATATGAAAATATTGTCAAAGCAATGCTTATTTTTCAGATGATAAAAGAAGGCAATGAATGAAACAGATTGAAAATAAATCTCACTAGAAGTTTTAAATAGACTCCAATCAAGAGGCAGAGATACATTTATGAACATACATTAAAACACAATCACTTTACAGTTTGAAAACAAGATTCTCAATACTTTAGATATATTTAACTATATAGATATATTTAACTAAAAGTATCAACACTTCACTGCAATCAGTACTTAGATAAAGCAATAAAATATCAAGAATCAGTCTCTTCTTTCTCTCTCTCTCTCTCTATATATATATATATATTCACACGTGTATTTCTGTAAGTGTAACATCTTTCTTCATGGATGTATATTAAAGCTCACAAATGCCACCGTTCATTGTCAATAGATGTGTCCTTAATTATAATCAGGTGCTTGACAAAAGATTTTTTTTACTATTAGGACTATCGAATGATAATATAATGTTAGTTTGTTAATTGTGTTTAACAAAAGATAGCACACACAAAAGTTATCATTAGTTTAAAATATTTACATATTAGATTACATTATTTAAATTATTCTATTATATATATTTCTTAAAATTATTCCACCTTTATTGTTAAAAGGAGGTTGCCTTGACAACAGTTTGAAATTGTTGATTGTTATTGATATTGGGATAATTTAAGTGTTGATTGGTTTTTAATGATATCTATATATACATTATACTGCAAGGGGGAAAATGGTAGTTTACATATTAGACTTGCAATGTATTAGACCTGCTATGCCTTTTCACATTTATATCAATCTGCTGATAACTTACTAATCTTGTGATCTGACCAAATAATGTGTACACTTGGATCTTCTACAAATTTAAAATGATAAATTCATCAAAATGGACCATGTGTACATGATATTTTCACAAGATTTACAAAGTTATTGGCAGTGAGAATACACCTGTGAAAAGGCATAGCACTTTTAATATGTGACAGTAATTGCACCAGACTAAATCTAACCATACTAAAATATGAATTTCACACAAAAATAAATCTGAAAAAGTTTTATGCAATTGCCAAATGTTATTTTAAATACAGACAAAACAATGTTTAAAATATACACATACCATGCTTACTGTGTCACAATGAAATGAGCAATTCATCTGTTATCTACTTTATTTTAAGTGGATAAAATTTTGTTACAAAATGGAGACTAAAAGTAAAATTTGATATTTTTCCCAAAATGGAGACTTACTTAACATGTGATTGTGCAATATAATGCCTGCATGGGATCTTCACCAAAAATGTTAATAAGTAGTAAATGTATTTTTTTCAAAACCAAAAAAAAAATTTAATTCCCACACTTATTATATTTCCAATGTGGTGGACTAATTTTTTTGATATTGTCCAGTGTGATTCACATGAAAATGGTTGGTAACAGCAGCTTGTAATTCAGCAGTTTTATAGACTTTCCAACAGTCTGAGTAAATTGTTGATACCTCTTCCACATTTCGTTTGATGGCATCCATCAGAGTTGCCACTGTTCTACCATGAATTCTCATGAAACACTTGACTGCCTCCCTGCACAAGTGATCAAACATCCACTGTTCTGGAAGAATTCAGCTGGGTTTTTTTTTCTTTTTCTGCAAAAGGTTGTTGTCAATTTCAATGATTTTGTTATGACCTTCAATTTTATGTTTTTCTTTACTAAACCAAGCTTTGTTTTTTCCCATTCTATGGATGGTAATTTGTGAGCCCACCTGTAAATAAATTGGATCACCATACAAAAAATGGAAATCTGGAATCCTCCAACCACATTTCCTTATGAAGGCCTATTTTATTATTACATCTTCGAACATTACAACACCATTGCTTGTCTGAAGTGTGGATGTATTCGACTACATTGGTCTCAGTAATGAGTAAAGTTTAAATGTTCATTATTTTGTATTGTTTTTTTTTAAAAAAAGAAAAGAATGTAGCATTAATCAGAAAATTGGAAAAAGAAATTAGCACTAAAGTAAAAAACCCTTTGAAAAGAACTTGTTCTAACAAAATCTGGACAGTAAATGAAAGTGTAAATTTATCACATTAATGGATAAGTTTGATGAGATTTCAGGGTTTATTTGATGGGATTGCAAGTTTAGAAGGCATACCATCTTTCCTACATTGCAGGACTAATACTTAAGGATCAAAAAACTATTATTATGCACTCATAACTACACCAACAAGCTAAAAGAAAAGTTTTTTCTATTTTTTAATGCTGTATAAAGTATTTAATAGTTATATAAAAAGAAGGAGAAGGGAAAGAAGAAGTCTAAAAAAATTAGTTAAAGAAAATATTAAGTTGTCACTATGTATGATGTCTGTAAACATTTAGCATAATAAATCCTTTTTATCTTTTTAAAAAAAACCACATTCCTCTTAATGCATTTTCGCAATGCTTTATTTTGTTTTCTATAACAAATTTAACTGCAACAGTTTGCTTCAGATTTTACAATAAACCTCACGAGGTCTAAAAAAAAACTCAAGAAATTAAATAAATCATTGTGGTGTGTTAGTAAGATATGGTTTTTTAAACATTTAATGTAAACAATACCTTAAAAATGGAAATTTTTCCAGTAGTTTTTGAAATATATTACACTGAGAAAGACAGTAAATGTTGCTGGAAAAAAGTTTTTTTTACATTAAATAATACAAGGTTGTTGTATAATCGTATTTAATTTTTTTTGTTTACATATACTGAATGATTGTTGATATCATAAATGATAAAAAGTGTTTGTGTTTCAAAATGCATTTAGTTATTTCCATAGCAACAGCATTTACATCTCATTGCACATTATTATTACTTCACATTTTTATATACTTGGTGTTGTTTAAATTGATAATATATATATAGATCATGTGCTTCTTTATATTTTGTAATATATATATAGATCATGTGCTTCTTTATATTTTGTAATATATATATATATATAGACATGTACTGAAATGGTTATGGGATTTTGTGCAGATGGTGTAAAAGATATGTTTGAACCTTATCAATTTAATTTTGAAGAATTCTCTCAAAGCTGTTGGGATCAATGGAAAGTTTATCCGGACAAGAAAAGAGGTGAAAGAATGTTTGGAGGCCGAAATATAAAAGCAGCCAGTAATATTATTTTTACGTAAGTGAATTGTCTTTGGTAGAAGTATTATTTTTGAATACCAAACAGAAATATAAATGGAAATTGTCATTTAATAATGTAGGTAAAAATTTTCACTAATATAACAGCAATAACAAGTAAAACTGTTAGCTTACTATTGCTATTATTAGATCACTTGACATCCATTTGCATTGGCAGATTTGTTTGTTGTCTTGTTACATTACAACTGAAAATTATATCAAGATTATTATATGGAAATTACTATTTATATTTGAATGTTTATCTCAGTAATTCTATGAAAATCTTAAAAATATATGTATAATAATTATAATTTGTTATATACCTATTAATTTTTTTTTCTCATGTGTCATATTATCGGCCGGGAAGTGAACCCGCTAACCTGAGACAACTACTTGTAAGGCAGCTGTTCTGATCTCTTGACCACCAATGCTTGACTATATACCTATTAATTTTAATAATAATATTACATTTATTAGATATGTTGATGTGTTTGTATCCATTGTTTCTTAGCTTATTTAATTAAAGTTTAATACTTTAAATAAAAACCCCCAAAATTAAATGGGAGAAAGAACACAGTATTGCTAATGACTAGTGAACATATCTAACACCATTAAATATTAGTGGTTATTTATATCTCTCATCAACATTTCTATTTTATCATAAAATGGCAATTTTGAATATTTTTTCATTTAGAAAATTTTAAAAATGATAAATTCTCTTATAAATAAAAATTTTAATTTAAGTTTTCAATATTTTTTTTCTTTAAATAAACTTATTTACTGATCTAAAGACAAGTTTGAGAAAAATGATAAAGCATAATTAGTTTTTGTCACGACTACCAGGTTTGCCATGCTAAATATTATGGTGATATACAAGCAAACTTAGACTAGAATCATATAATACAGTTTTTATAATAAGGCTAAATATTTTTTATGCATGAGGAGACCAATTAATCTGCTGATCTCAAAATGGTTTGTGTAGAAAAATGATAAAATTTTTTGTTTAAATCTATCAATAAATCAATGTCTTACTGAAGGAATTTTGGAATAATTAAACAGCTTCAAAGTAGTACTTTTGCAATACAATTATTTATGTTGTGCACAAAGGCAAAACCTCCATACAAAATGGTGCCACTCAGTGTAAGCCAGAGTAATCAACAGATGCAGGAAGATTTGTACATAAAATCCTTATTTAATGCCTACTCATCCAATATTCCCAGACTAGTATTATGAGCAGGCACTAGATAGGGATTTTATGCACAAATCTATCCTGCATTCATTGATTACTCTGGCTAGCACTGAGTGGCATTACTGTATGGAGAGTTTTGTCTGTGAAAAGAGTTTGTGTAAGCATAAAGAATGGTGATCATGTGATATTTATGTTGTGTTTATAAACATGACTATTTTCTGTTAATGTTGCATATTTTTTAATATTTAGTAAGTTGTCTTCTATTACACTTATTTAATGCAATGTTTGAAAGTTTATTAATTAATTTTATATTTTGATTTTCCAACAATGTTCTTCAAGGATCTAAAAAAATGTTATTAACTGGAAAAGCCTAAACTTGAAATGCTGAAAAGAAAAAAAACTGCATCTGTGAAATACCATGTGAATGTGGAAGAACATATTTTGGTGAGACCAGTCATCCCATTGAAAAGCACTTGCAAGGACACAAACTGATGATTAGAAGAGAGAAAACAGATCTGTCTAAGATGGCAGAACATCTATGTGCCAATGAACATATGTTCGATTGGGGAAATACAAAAATATTGGATAGAGAAGTAGTACAAAGAAGAAAATTTAAAGAATCTGGTTACATGACAATAGCAAAAAATCCCATAAGCCAACCTAGTGTGACTATATATAACGTATGGAAACCACTAATCAACTTTGCTTTTAAGAAAAAGTGGAGAAATCAGGAGGAATCTCATAGATAAGTATATAAAATTTCTACTGATTGTTGCCTTTGGAAGAATGGCTCAATTGGTTAGAGTATTACTTAAAATTCAATACTCAAGAATCTAAGGGCCCAGGTTTGAATCCCATGCTAGTACTGTCACTGGTCAGGCCAGCAACACCAGAAGAAGAGGACAGAATAATACCTTTTGAAATGTAGTGCATATACTAACCTGTTTGACATGCTATTATTAACAGATGAATGTATTTGGAATATTTATATAAAGTTAAATTTTTTTTAAGACATTCAATACTCATATTAGATGATGGAAATAGTCCAATATAAAAATACAACTAAAACATCATCATCACAAACCATCAGGAAAACATTACTTTATAAAGTTTTTAATTGAATTGCATTTAATTTTCAATAATAAATTCTATATTATTCTAATGGATTCAAAGTGCATGAAAATAATCTTACAGTTTATTAAATATGTAACATGTAAACCTATTTACATATGTTATCATTTCCAACCTTCTTATATACTTAACAATATTATTTTTTACACCAAAACTTTACTCTTACAGTTTCGACTGTCCTGCAGTCATCATCAGAACTACAGTATCCACATATATAATCATACAATTAATATTATATTTATATACATAATCAATAAACTGTAAGAGTAAAGTTTTGGTATAAAAAATAATATTGTTAAGTGTATAAATGGGTTGGAAATGGTATATATAAATATAGAAATCAATACATAAAGAAAGAAGGAAGAAAAAGAAAATTGTATGTAAACCTATTCATAAAACAATAGAGTATAAATATTATTAAGATTATTCACAAGTTAAACACCTAAAAAATTATTTAAATGAGTTTGTAAAGAGTGTTTCATTTTGTTATATCAATGCCAAAATATTGATATTAATATAAAAAAGGTGAGATTTATTTACAAGTTTATTTAAATAATTCTTTAGAAATCTAATATAGGGAACATACCAATAGCTCAAACAAGCTCTTAATTGATAAGTGTGGTGAGAGAAGATATTTAAAATCTCAATCTAGAACATTCCTATCCCTAGACCAATCGGTTTCGAGCTTTTGGCTCACCTCAGGGAAGAGCTAGAATATTCAGATACTAGATCTAACATATCAATTCAAAACCCAGCACTTATTTAATACGTAATATTTAAGTAGAAACTCTGAAATGTTTGTACATGAAAATGTTCAGCTATCTAACTTAAATATCTATATGGGACTGAACCAAATTCAAATCTACCATATATTAATAACCTTAGCATTGGCAAAGCCATAAAGGTAAAATTATAATTATCAATAAAGCAAGTCGCATATAGCATAACATTCTAGATAGAGATTTTAAATATTTTCTCTTACTGCACTTATCAATTAAGAGCTTGTTTGAGCTATTGGAACGCCCTCTATATTACATATTTGTAAATACAAGCTCTTAAAAGCAATGACATGCTATATATGACTTGCTTTACTGATTATTATCATTTTACCTTTAAGGCTTTGGCAATGCTAAGACTATTAATGTATTATAATGGTCGGGGAGAATTGGATACTCTTTAATATTAAAAAAAAAAAAAGCCACTGCCAGTAATCACAAAACATTTATTTACACACGTATAACTTTGAGGAATAAATTAATATTGCTTTAGATTTTATTATTAATTTTAAATTGAGATTAGACTTAAATAATATAAAAAAGAAAACCTTTTTACACAGAAAGTATAAAATTATTAAAACAACATTTTGATATATATTTCAATGTTTAAAGCTGTGTTCACATATTCACATGCATAAACACACACATATAAAACCCTCATAATTAGTAAAGGAAAAGATAGAAAAAATATACATAGTTGCTTGGTGAGAGCAAATTAAATGATATGAAAGCTAAAAATTATGAGTGTTATTAGGAATAAAAGTCCTACACTTAATTAGTAATGACAAGTATTAAATCAAAACGCTATAAAGAAAGAACAACATTATAATTTATTAGATATAAATTGTAATATAAAAAGTTATAAAAAGTTAATAAGTAGACCTAAAAAAAATGATTTATAGGGTTTACAGCTACAGACAATGTTCAATACTTTAATTCTTAAATATACTTTAATTCTTAAATATAACTATTAAACTGTTCAAAATATATATATTGTTCTCTTTCATTAATAAAAATCAATTGAGAAGAGAGAGAAAAGTAATTTCTCCATTCTTATCGAAGTCTTTGGGGTTTGTAATGTAGGGTTTGAACTCGATACCTACAATATTTATAACCTTATTTGATTTGCCATATTAAACATATACATATAAATCATTGGTTTTGTTATAATTTAAATCATTAATAAATTATATTATTTAATTGTTATATTATACATATACTATGTAAGTGAACTGTATATTGTATATGTAAATAAAGAAATGCAAGGAGATTTTTCAGTTAATAATTATATAGATAACATTTCAGCTATGATGTAACTATCAAACAATTAAAATTGGCAATACAAGACCTAGGAACAACAATAGTATTTGTACATGCCATGTTAAACTAGAAGTGTGGAAATTAAAACAGGCAAAACTCTCTATACATATTGCCACTCAGTGCAAGCCAGAGTAATCAATGGATTCCAGAAGGCTTGTGCATAAAATCCTCATCTAGTGCCTACTCATCCAATATCCTAGACTAGTTTCTCTAAGATCTAGAGGCTCCTCACTGAAGAAGGCCACAAGCCAGAAACTAGTCTAGGATATTGGATGAGTAGGCACTAGATGATGATTTTAGGCACAAGCCTTCTGGAATCCATTGATTACTCTGGCTTGCACTGAGTGGCAATACATATGAGAGTTTTGCCTGTTTTAATAACAGTTACAAGCAAACATAAGAAATGGTGATCATGTGATGTTTATGGCTTAAAAGCATATTTGTATTGTAAGATTATTTATGTATGTAAATGCATGCATGTAATTTCAAAATAATTTGTTGAAGATTTAAATTTAATGCGATAATATGTTTTATATGTGCATTTTTAATAATAATTACAGAGTGTATTTTTTTATATGTAAGTATAATTAGACAGAATGGAATTTATATAAAATATGGAAATTTGTAATATTGTATAATTTTTCTTTTGAAGTAAATTGTCGAATAATTGAAGTGTCATCAATTATTAAATAATAATATTAGATTTGCTGTGAAATACATCTTTCCCCCACTTAGCGATGGCAATTGGTCTTCCAAAACTCATCATTAAGCAAGAATATTGTATACAGAATACGTATTTATAATGGGGGTCTATGGGAAAAAAATTGGTCGGTTCCATTCAATGTAAAATATCCGCATTGGTTTTCAAGCTCAAAGATTTTCTCGATTTTTTCATGGCAATGATGACTAAATACGGTATCTAAAAACAAAAGTTTTATATCACTAGGAAAAAAAAATGCATATTTTCACTGTTTAAAAAGCACAGTACAGCAAAAAGAAAGAGAACATGAAACTAAATTTGAATTTAAGAGTTTTTATATTCTTCCACAGGTTTTCATCGTAATGAAAAAAAAAATCCATACTGAAGTGCATTTTTTCAAATTTATATTGCAGTACATATTACTGTACATTTATGTTTATTACTTATGTGAAATTATTCAAATTAAAAAACAATGTTTAATTATAAATTATTTAATTAAACATAAAGACTTATTACTGTACTCCAGAGTAACAAAAGGCTTAATGCGTATCGTAAATCAGTCAACTTTAGAAAAATAAAAAAATCAACTTGTTTTAAAAGAAAAAAAAATCTGTTCTAATTTTTTAAAACATATGCTAAATTTATTTTTTTACTGTATATTTTTAGTAATATAATAGTACCTCCTCCCTCCCCGTTCATGTAGAAAGATTATTTATTAACACTTATTTTAAATGCAATCTGTTTTTCTTTTTAAACTTTTTTTTTAAAATGTTTTTCTTTTGATTTGAAACCACTTGAGTGTACGTACTTAAGGAACACACACGCGCAATTTAATATTAGTATTTAGTGTTTTCCTGAAAGTTTGTGATGATGGTATTTTAGTTGTACTGTCTTCATCATCTAATATAAGTGTTGAATGTGTAGAAAAATTAAGCTTTATTTAAATAATCCAAATACTGTACATTATATTTAAATAAAGTTTAATTTCTCTAAAGATATTCGACACTTATATGTACACATTATTATAGATTCAGTAATTATATATATTTTAAGTTTATACGTTCTATATTCATAATACTGAATGCAGCACTAACATTATGTTTTATGAATAAAATATTGTATGTGCTATACAGTAATGAACTTTTGCTTTTGGGTAAAATGAATTTAAAATACCTATTCTCTGATGTCATCAGTGACGCAAAATTCAAGATGGCTGCCAAAAAAATTTTTGTTTTTAAATTTTCCTGATCATTATAGTGAATAATCGATTGTAAATTGAAGTAGTGGATACAAATTGATGATGATCGCTATTGTGAAATATCACTAAGTAGCCAATCACTAAGTGTGATAAAGGTGTATTACATACATATTAAATGGCTATTAGACCTGCTATGAAATATCACATACATATTAGTTCAGTGAAATTTTCTAACCTTGCAATCTCAGAAAATAATATCTATGTGGGAACTTCTGATCAACTTAATCAATCAATTAAAGAATTATTTGGAAAAATAATGTCCTATAACTTTATTTGTTGAAAATGATATAAATGTCTATGAATATGCATTTATATTTTTAAACTACTAAACATCATATGATCACCATTTTTTATGATTGCTCATAACTGTTGTTAGAACAGGTAAAACTCTCCATACAGTTGTGCCATTCAGTGCAAGCAAGAGTAATCAATGGATGCCAGAAGGCTTGTGCATAAATCCCTAAATAGTGTCTACTCATTCAAAATCCCCAGACTAGTTTCTAGCTTGTGGCTTTCATCAGTGAGGAACGTTGGATCTGAGAGCACTGCACTTAGATCTTAGGAACTAATGCATCCCTCTAGCAGCCACCTTTTATCTCTACTTGACTACAAAACTATGAGTTTAAATTTTCACAATAATATTTTTAATCCAAACTCAGTTCAGTACCCATACATTTTGGTGTCTTTGGTTCTTTAATAACCATAGCCACACCTATCCTATTAGGCCGGATTTGTATTTTAACGGTTGGGGATGAGCCTTAAACGTATCCGCACTACCTGGGCGCCATCTAGGCATTTGAACCTAGAAAAATTTATATAGTAGGCAGATACGTAAGTTAAGATTCAAAAAATTTTCTTATATATATTATTCTGACCGTTTGCCCAAGGTCACTAGCTCATAGAGTAGCAGAGATTTTAAAACATTTATTAGTTTCAATAGATTTCTATTCTCGAAGTATATATATTAAATATTTATAACAATAAAATAAAATAAGCCACTGCCAGTAATTAACACACAAATAGATTTTTATTAACGCACATTTAAAATTGAGGAATAAATTTATTTTTAGGTTTTAACATTAATATTTTTTTTTTAAAATTTAAATTACTATTTTCAATAGATCGCACAGATGGATATTTAAATTATATTTTACTTTAGCATGACGAGCATAGATAGTCTACATAGATTTTTTTTCACTTAAAACTTATCAAAACATTCATTCAGTCTCAGACTAAAAGTTCGTAGCCAACCCAATGTCAGCTTCCAGATATATATTTGCAACTAATGCAATATGAAGATGCTAGCATAAAACCACGCAGACAGGAATGGGCATCTGACGGCGTGATATTATTTGAAGGAAATGATCCGTGTCTAGATCAGGAAAGGGCATCTGTTAGACTAAGGAATCATGTATATAATTTTTTTTATTTTAAAGAGTGCTACGTATGGGGGAAAGCGGTCTTTCTGCCGTCTTATAAATCCCTGTCCATAGAGCTAGAAGGGGTCAATGGCGCAGGAAATACATATGCCACCATTTCAACGATATGACTGCCTCTTTGGGGTCATGCATTCAGTTGGGCACGTTGCCCTGTATGCTAAACACGCTTCACATTACATTAATATGAACACCCATATATCCTTCCACAAGCATTGCCCTAACTACGAAACAAATAGCCTGACACTAAAATCCTTTAAATTAAACATAAACGAATTTAAACAGTTATTACTTTTTATCCATGCAGCTATCTACACCCAACTTTAATTTAATACATTTTATTTAACAGATAGAAATAAATAACCTAGTTAAACACAAACATAAATAATTAAATTAAAAAAATGGAAATGATTGAAATAGCAAACGTATATAAAAACAAATATTTATAATTGATTTAGAGTTCTATTCTTGGTCAGATAAGAGTACATTCATTTATATTACTTTTTTTTTTTTGGATTGATTACTTATTGATGTTATACGGTAATTATTTAAAAGAAAGTTCAATTGGCAAAAGTTTATACTTTACAGATTCTGAGGTCCATCTTCGTGATCACTTATATAGATTGTTTGTTCTTCCTTTTTAAAAACGAAGCCGCCACTTGCCATTCCTTTTTGGTCCCTAACTGGCATAGGGAGGTCTCAGCTGGTTGTCTGGAAAATCTAATTTTATTGCAGACTTCCACATCGTGAAAATCTGCAATATAGCTAGTTATAACGACATATTCATAGTCAGCTCTCCGATAACAATTATAATAATCATTTGGCTTTTATATTTTTCTTAGCCTCTTATCATTTGATCTTAGGATTCTATCGGCAATACGTCACTAATCCTCTGGTGTTTCAGTTACGGTCCATGCTGAATTTCTGGTGTTTGCATTGGTCATTTAATTTCTTTGTACTCTCTTATCTGACCCTTTAATTTATTTTAAATGCCTCAAGGGCTAGCTTGTTTTCGAACAATCATTTAATTAATAAACCAATCATTTCCATTTTTTAAGATTATAAAAATCAACATTATTTCTATTTCCAAAAATATCAAATCTTTATATCTTTTACTTTTTTACAAAAAAAATTACTTTCAAATAAAACTATTTTTTAAAATAGTTTTTAAAGTTGTCCATCATGCGATCTATATATACGTTAAACAGTTTTTAAATTTCAGTTTTTAAGTTAAGTTTTCTTTCTTTTTAATAAATCAATTTTTATTTGTGATCTTTCATTTTAATTGTAAAATAATGTGACGGCATATTATATTCCTTTACAGTATTAAACCACTAAACATCACATGATCACCATTTCATATGATTTCTCATAACTGTTAAAACAGGCAAAACTCTCCATACAGTAGTGACACTCAGTGCAAGCCAGAGTAATCAATGGATGCCAGAAGGCTTGTGCATAAAATCTCTATCTAGTGCCTGCTTATCCATTATCCCCATACTAGTTTCTGATGAAAGCCACAAGCCAGAAACTAGTCTGGGGATATTGGCTGAGTAGGCACTAGATAGGGATTTTATGCACAAGCCTTATGCCATCCATTGATTACTCTGGCTGGCACTGAGTGGCGCTGTTGTATGGAGAGTTTTTCCTGCTTTAACATTTATATTTTTGTTAGAAATTATCTTCCACCTTCTTAGTTTGAAAAATGGCCATCTATAACTTTATTTAGTTGAAATGAAACAAACATGCATTTATGTTTTTAGAAATGATCATCCAGCAGATAAACTTGTAACAATCTATATATATATTACAAGTGGTAACCAAACAAAGAAAACAATATAAATATATTTAACCATGCATTGCAGCAGACTGAAGTTTTTTGCCTTGAACCATGATTTGTTAAGAATGGCTACTTCCTTTTGAAAATTCTGAATGACACTGTACCATTGTTGGTCTAAACCATTTTATTTCCATTTGCATTGTTCTGGTAGTGGGAAGTTTCCAAACTTTAATCATTTAAATTTGGGAAGAAAATACTATACATATTTACTTTGACAAGAATTAAAAGATAGACAGTAAATGACATGTACACATTGCTTGCAGCAGATCATTGATTACTCATGGTGGAATTCTTGCATAACATCACCCCCCACTTTAAACTAAAATTATCAGAAAAACCAACATTTTGACTAATAATTTTCTCTTCATCAGAATATTATTTAATATTGACGTGAAAAAAATATTTTATTTACTTTTTAGAACATTGTAAACGTATTTAATTCAATCTTTATTTACACATTTCTTTGTTCTGTTGACTTTCATCACAGCAGGTCTAAAACATAAGTACTGTAATAAATTATGCAGTCAGTAGATAAACTAAACTTATGCAGCAATGATTGTTAGATAATTGATAGTGTATGTACTTATATATTTTTTAAGTTGATTCTCTGCACATTTTAATATTTCTCTATAATTTTTTTATTGTTATTATCATTTTTGTATCTAAACTCTGAATGTTTTTAAATATATTTTTTTTCTGTTGTAGAAATGGTGGGTTTGATCCCTGGTGGGGATATGGTGTTAATGAAAGTCTTTCTGATTCTCTTATTTCTATATTTATTCCTGATGGTGCTCATCATTTAGATCTTCGAGCAGCTAATAAGGCAGACCCACCTTCAGTCATTCGAGCAAGAAATGAGATAAGACAGTATTTTAAGAAGTGGATAAAAGAATACCATTTAGCTAGGAGTAACTTTTCATTGTAAATAAACATTCTATATTATCACATAATTATTCAATTTATGATATTGATTCCAATTGGTTAAATAGCAGTTACTTTGTTGCATGATCATGATTTTACAATCTAAAACGTTAAATTAATTCATCGTAAGATCCATTGGCTTATGAAGTAGTGAAATGTAGCTTCTGTACTGATGTTACACATTGAACCAATAAGCTCCAAAAACACATTGGGTATCATGTTTCACCCTTTATCATTATTTAAACTATGTAGTCTTTAGAACTTCAAATTTTTTTTATCCTATTTCTATAGTATTATGTTTATTCAAGAATTTATGTGGTGTCATGAAAAACGGCTTTTCATTAGATTAAGTCAGAAATTTCTTCTGAATAGGTTATGTGCATAGAAACCTTATAAACCAGATTAAACATTCCTTTCTATGAAATTACTACATAACGCAATAAAGACATCTACTTACTTATTATTTTACTATATGTCTAACATTGAATCTTTCAATAATACATTGTATTTATTTTTAATTCTCACCCCGTTTCCCCATTTTTTGTAGCACATCCATATCATTCTGCAAATCAACTTTCTCAATAGGTATATTAATAGTTTCAGAATGTGTATTACCATATCTTGAATTGAAGTCAAAAATTTCTAGGTAAATTCGTTGTTCTGAATTATAACGTGTGATATAAAATGGTGCCTTTGTGCATAGCCTCCATATCTAGAAATTCTATTAGCCAAGTTAAACATTCTTTTCCTTAAAAACCTTTATGTATCATTACAAACTCATTTGTTTCTAACTTTTTATTGCTCAATAATTTTCCCTGTCCATGTTCATTTTTTTCCTTTTTATCTCATTTTAAAACTTTTGTTTTTTCTGATTAAACAGGGTTGTTCCCTGTCTTCGTTTACACAAGTAAATGATTTTAACTTAAGATATGCTATATGGCAACACTCCACATTCCTGGCTAAATTGTCATCTAAGAATCTTGGATTTTATATTATTTTTTAAAAAATGTAAAACAGTATGAAAGGTAAAAGTTCAATTGTTTTGTTTTTTAATTCTAAAAAATATCTTAGAGTAATTTACAATTATTTGAAGCACACAGTAAATAGAGAGCTTTTAAATAGAATGTTGCAAAACATCCCATTAAGTACTAGACTTTAAATAATTAAATTAAAAAGTTAATAAAAAGATTAACATATTTTGAGATATGAGATTCAAAAACAAAGGATACATTCAGTCAATCTAATAATTACAGTGTTTTTCAAGTTCAATTGATTTAAATAAAGTATTTTTAAAATTCTTGTAATTAAAAAATAGTTATAAAGATGTCAAAAATTAGATATTATTAAAGATATTTAAAACAAGATTAAAGTTGTGAAAAACAAGATCCAAGATTGTTAAAAACAAAACATTAAAACATATACATGGTCAGTTTTTCTTGAAATGAAGCAAACTGGATTCTTGCTTTATTTAAGATGCATCACATCTTTACTATGATGATTGAATATAAAAGGAAAAACTGATGATTTTTTTAATCTACCCTGGATCACTGATAGACCTGATCAAAAAACTGTTTAAACCTCAAATTTCAAGAAAGAATATTGTAAAAACACAAGTAAAGAAGAGAGTGGAACCATTCTTTTCTTGTTAAGTTCTCTGTCTCGGTATTTGTGATCTGATTGGCTAAGCGCTTAAGAGGTTTGCACTCTCTCAATTTAATAACTTGTAAATAAAATTGAGTAATACATGTGATTGAGGGAGAAATATTAGACTGTAAAAAGCCACAGTAAACTGTAGAGAAATCCCACTTCAGAATTTTTGCTTTGGAAGTTAACAAACCTTTGGACTATTATTCTAATGTATTAATCATTTTATGTTTTTAGTATATATTTAGTTCTAATATTGATTAAAGCAGGAAGCTAAAGATAAAAACAAGGTTAGTTACATTTTAAAACAACTGAAGTTAAAAACAAGTTTACACCATCTTGACATTGTTATATATGTCTTATGATTTATAACATTTTTTTATTTTTAAAAAGTTCTTCAATGTGAAATTGTCAGATAAATAATCATAGATTGTAGAATATTTTGAACTAATGGAGAATTTAGTCATGGTTTTTTCTAGTAAATTGAGGTATAGATTACAAAATCTATGTTACATAATTGCTTTGTGTTACGGTTAAGTTGGGATTCAGATCTAAAGTGGCTACATCCTAGAATTATTAAAGGAAAAATGTTTTAGTTATAATTATTCCATATTAGACTTACGTGTATGACAATGCTATGAAGCTTCTGATATAAATAAATGTATTATAGTTGTGAGGGTTGACTTTATGTAGGATTATATCCAGAGTATCTTAAAAGCCAGGGATATACTCTGGCAAATATGCTCGATTATAAAGAAATACATTTCATTATAAGATGTTATTGAAAGATTAATATTTATCATTAATCAAAATAAACTTGGAAACTTTAAACAACTTGTTTTCCACTGTGCATGTGAACTAAAAAAAAAGAAAGGAACATCATATTTTGACAATTATAAAATTTTGTAAATAAACTTATTTGTTGCCTTTATATATAATATTGTCTGGTCTGCATATATATTCAATGACCATTTCAGTGGGAATAACTTAGGTTGTATATGATCTAGCCAGGTATTTGAAAGTAGTTGTTGTGTAGTGGTCATCATTATTATATTAAAGAAAATATTTTCAAATTTTATATATATGTGTGTGTATGCTGGTCTCTATGTAATTTAAACATGTATAACCTCACAATTGCAATATATTAATAATTATACATAAAATCCTTTTTCAGCTTATGGTTTTGTGCCCTTATTGAATGTTATATATATATTTTATTTTTTATAATTTATATGGGTTCATTAAGTCCCATTTTTGATGTGCTTAATAAATAAATTCAACGCTTTAAAAAGTAGATTGGTTCAAAACTGCTCTTTTGCATGCTATTATATCATTTTTATGATGCTGTATAATCTATCTATCTACCTATCCATCCATCTATCTGTCTGTCTGTCTGCTTGTTTTCCTTCCTCTTTACTTACTTGCCTATATCATTACACATTTATCTGTGCTTCTCTGCATATAGATAGATCAGCATATGTATAACTACTCCTTCATAAAGATGGGGTTTTGCTTGGGTAAGCTGGTTTTTGGTCCATTATCAAAATCAGCATAATCCAGGCAATTGTCATCATCAGGTAAAGATATAATTCAGTTATGGTTGGCATTCTATCTTCTGTATAGGGCTTGATGAGCTTCAAGCTAGCAAACTGACTTGTCCAGATTTGTAGCTATGAATTTCAACACAAAGAAGTGGGTCATTTTTCTCTGTGTGAAATTGAAACTCCACCATTGAACTGATAGACTGCTTCTGGATCTCCTGCCTTGACTTCAGCTATATCTCATGAGAGCTCTACTCTGCTTTTCAAAAATATTAGCCAAGCCTTCTGGCCAGATCTTACAAAAATTACAAGCGAAACTTTGTAGCTGGCGAATTTGGCCACTTGCATCTCAAAAAATATTAATTAAACTGAACTTTTCAAAAACTGATATCCAGACTTTGCAGCTGGCCAATTTGGCCAGCTACTTCTCAAAATATTAAAGCCAGAATAAAATAATTTTTTTATCCAACCCTTTTATAGACTTGGATTGAGATGATAACAACACTAATTTAAAAACTGTTTTTCTCTTATCTCTCTTGATTGGAAACAATTTTAAAAGCACTTTTAATTAAAAAGCTACATTTGGAAATCTTATCAAAGATTTTAAAAAATAGATAATAGAAATGTAAACAAGCATTAATAAAATGGTTTTCAAAAATAAATCGTGCTTGTTTTTTTAAAATTCAAAATCAGTATACACCTGGGTCTCATTTTATGCAGATTTATTTAATATGATTTTGAAGTTATGCAATTCATGTTTCTTCTTAATATCTTTGAATGTGGTTTTCTTTTATGTACTAAAAATTATTAGATCAATAGTCGAGCTCTGATAATGCGCTATTACTTTAAATATTATAAATTTCACGCATTCACACATCATATTTAAAGTAATAGTGCATTATCAGAGTTCAACTTCCATCTAATAATTTCAATATTTTCAGCACTTTATAATAGTACTGTAATAGATTTTATGCAATAAAGAAGTTCATAATTCACTTAAAATCAGGATTTCCCCATTTTATATACACACATTAAATTTTACAAGATTATAATGTAAATCTCTTCAAATGTTATAAATGCCTGAAGTATGTATGTTGTTGTTTCTGCATTTTAAATCATATTTTATTTTTGCATTTTAAAAAAGAGTACGTAATCAATTAATCATTTAGTGTCCACAAGTAATAAATTTTACAAGACTATAATGTAAATCTGTTCAAATGTTATAGCTGAAAAATACTGTTATGTTGTTTTTGCATTTTAAATCATGTTCAATTTTGCTTTTTATAAAAAGAGTACATAATCAATTAATAATTTAGTGTCCACAAGTTTATTTTTAGAAGGTAACAGCGGTGGACACAATTAAATTTGACAATTAAAGTTATATTTTTAATTGTAATTAACAATTGAAAAATTACATAACATGATTTGAAATTAATGTGATGTGAAACGATGAAATTTGATTTTTAAACGGAATTGAAAATTAAAAAAATTAAAGACAAAAATAAGAATTTAATTTTTAATTGTTAGTTTTAATTAAATTTTTCCCAACAATGGTGAGTCAATGTCTTTTTATTATCGTAAGTCTAAGTTCTTATTTTTATTTTAAACTTTTAGTTTACCCTAATGGAGAGGAAAAAACACCCAAGAAAATTAATTTCTTTGGAAACAAAAATTTCAATTTTAGATCGCTTAGCGAAATGGGAAAGATCAACAACAATGGGAAAATGTTTTAGTTGTATTTTCTCTTGACTTTGTTTAAGGAGAAGCTACAATACATCACATCACATCATGATGAATCTGATGACTCAAATAACGATAATGATTAAAATATCGTACATGTATGAAAAAAATGTAAATTATGCATAAAAATATATTGTTTTGAATAAAATTAAATACTGTAGTTAATAAAAAAGTAAAAAAAGTTTGTCTTGTATCAATTTTTTTCAAATTTGAAATTTTTTATTAGTCATATTTTATTTTCTTATTTTTTTTATGTGAATTTTAAAATAATTTTACGTTGTTGCTTTGTTTTTATGCGATTTTTGGAAAATTACAGTACCTATCCCCCATTTTTCAAGGTAAGGTAAGTTTATTTTTGTGCGATTTCTTTTGTGCATGTTTTCTGAGGAACCTATTTACTGCATAAAAGGAGACCCAGGTGTACTATTAATACAATATTAATATTTATTCTGACCTTTTTAAATGTTTTAATTTATAATAAAATTGTTTTAAATTCAGAATTGTTTAACTTATTACAGTCATTATTATTCCAAGTGAAATGTAGAAAATATCTACAAAAATTTATGTCTGTGTTTATTCAACTTTATATATATTTGTGCACACTCACTACACTATTATGTACCATATAACAGACCTGTTATATATCACATGAAAGCAATTTGTGCAACCTTGGTTTCCATCTGTCACTCTGATATAAGATGTTACTATGTACAATACAGTTAATATTTGGTTTGTAATAAAATGTGATTTTGAATTCATAAAACTAAATAAATTCCATTAAACAGGCAAATATAACCTGATTGGAATATAAACAAATAAATAGTCAGTTTTATAACTTCTAACTCCATTGATATTTATTTTTATCTATAATAAAACTAATGCTGTTCAAAACTAGATAATTCATAAATGTAAACACTGCCCATGGCTATCTACACTAAGAATCTGTTAGTTCAACTGTTAACTTTATTGTCCAAATTACAACTTTAGACCAGAGTAAAAGATGTGATCATATTTGTCTTATAAAGGTTGCCTTGATAACAGATTGAATATTCTTGGTGCAGTGGTTGTATGTATGTATATATATATACATTTTAGATGTGTATTCATATAGTTTGATTAAAACACTAATTTGAATATTAAAATAGTGATATATACATACATGGTTATTTTACTGATCGATTGACATTCTAGATATTAATATGGCAGCATAACTTTATTTCTCAATTAGCCAAACCTTTTGCTTCTTTATGTACATGGGTAGAAATTGATTCAAAAACATTTTGCTTACCAGAAAGTTAGTCAATATATTGAATCAAATCATTATTTATATAAATAAATTATTTGCCACATACTCTTTTTATATATATTTTTTATTGTGTAAATTACATTTTATTGTCATCATTACCATAATATATAAAAATATAGCACTGAAGTTATATAATGTCCGTGAGTATTCTTTTGAAGCAACTGTTGTGATGTACTGTTGCTTTTCCTTTTTCGGAAACAGGAATCTCTCAGCCAGCCACTATGCTGAGAGAAATGTTAGCCACCTTTTCTTTCCCCACCCTAAGTTCTTATATTCTTTTTTGTCCTGCTCCATCCCATTTCCACAACATAATCTTTGTCAACTCCATGGCCTTTATATCTAAATTCCTCCATATTTTCTCAACCCAGCATAAAAAACCCAAGAACCCATTTTCTGTATAATCACTTTGTTTATATTTATTCTCCCACAACTTTATTATTTGCACCCTTTCTGCTTGCAGGCATTTATATTCAATTATTATGCCTTCCTTATATCATGTGCAGACTAAATCACCCATATTTTTCCATTTGTGTATATTTCCTTGTTGCTAAAGAAACTTGTTTGAGTTGTAAACAGTAAACTACTTTCCTTGCTATTATCATAAATTAACTCGCACCCAATATTTTGTCTACTTCTATATATATTTAAACTTTTTTTTACTCTCCTTACTAGTTCTCCATCTCTTCAACTCCCTACTTTGTACTAATGCGTCTATTCTTCTATCCCATTTCTTGCCACTATAAAACTCAACAATTCTTACACAATCATCCCACATTTTGTATAAGTATACTGACATAAATTCTTTATTCAAATTTTGTGCATACAGTACTACCTTTTTCAACCATCTTGTTGCCTGTTCTTTATTCATAACTCTGTCAAATACTATTTTGACTATTCTCTTACCCATAAATTGCAATATATCGAACATTTTCATTTTGCTTTTTGCATCTCTCATATAAAAAACTTGACCATCCCATTTCTTCTTGAACTGCCTCCTTTGCCATCCACACATCTGCTACTAATGCATGTTTTCTCTTTGTTGTTTTTCTAAGTAATCTAACACCCCTTTACTAACACATAATGCATCATTACCATATGTTAACCCTGTTATTGACACTTCCATACAATTATAACTACGTCATATTTATTATATGAAAACACTATTAATTTCTTTATCAGTCCCTTTTTTTTTGCCTTATTTATTAATTTTCAAGCAATTTCTCCAAGACAATTCCCAAATAGTTATACTTATTCACCACATTTAGCTTTATATCTCCCAATAAAAATTATTTTTCTTCTCTTTTCCCCAGTATTTATCAACATTACTTTTGATTTTTCTTCCCTAAATTTAATTCCCACCTTTGTATATGTCTTTAGTATAACTTCCATGTCTTCCTATTTTCTGTGCACAAGAATATGTTCGTACCCTATAATATATATATATCTCCTTCCTCCTATGTCTTTCTATTGGCTTTCTCAAATATAACAAAAAGCAAAATAGATCACATAGGGCATCTTTGCCTTAGTCCCATCTCATTTTTAACCTTAACTGATTCTGTATTTCCTAATTGATAAGTATAGTAATTATTTTCATTCAATCTCTTAATAAAATCCACTAAAGCTCCATTCATTCCCAAATTTACTAAACTTACTGATAATCTATTTCTATTTACTCTAACTGTGATGTGATGCACCGAAACTTCTCCTTATGCGGAGTCAGGAATTTCTATTTCTCTAACAATTGATCTGCCCTCTATCCACAGCATTTGAAAATATACGCGGTGAAAGCAGTTTTCCTTCATTATATGTATGTTTTATACGGAGGATTATCATGAACGTCAGTTGAAGGCGTGTTTAAATTAATCTAATATATATTTGACAGTTGTTGATATATATCTTCAACTATATTTTGACCATCATTTTCAAAGTTTAATTAATTTCAAACAAATCTATATTATTTATAAAGTCTGCACATTTGTCATGCTTGGCTTAGTTTTAAATCAAACTGTTTTTTTTTTAACTCGCATAAAAATAATTGTTTTTCTTGTACAAATTTATATTCACGATTTGCATAATTATTTTGCATATTCATGTAAGATCCAACTTTTTAAATATCAAAATTATGGTTTTGTTAAATTAATATTTCTTTTTAAATTGTAATATTCAACCATAATATTAATTAAAATTTATTAAATCATTATTTTATTATTATTTTTCATTGAACTTTTACCTTATGCTAATTCCTTAATATTTATTGTATGTGTTTGCTTTTAAATGTCAAAATGTTCTCAGTTTTATATTTATCCTCAATTAATTTCTGGAAGATAATGTGTCATGGTGTGCGGATTTATACTTAATCATAAATAAATACTGGTACAGTATATATACATAGGAATTCATAATTAAGGTATAATTTTGAGAGCAAATGAAGATGTCTAAAGATATTGCTGTATACATGGACATGGGAAAAAAAAGGTTACTTCATATAATTAACATATATAAAAAAAATGATCGCGTGTGCAGGATTTTGAAAGTGAAAGAAATAAACATTTTTGTATATACATTTATTAAATTTATAAATATACTTATATATTAATCGGGGGGGGGGGCAGTGCAATATTTAAATAATTTTAAAAAACAATGTTTATAATCTGCAAAATACATACCTTCAGCCTGTGTAATTTATAAGACTAATTTAAAATTAACACAATCCCTTTAAAATAAAAATATCAAAAAAGAAACCATGAGTGATAATGTGTACCAATGTCCTCGTGTAATCTCTGCTAATATATATTCTCTTTTTTACATAATTGTTGATTGTGGACTTTGAAATTACAATTTATACTACATTAGTAAAATTTAATGGTGGCCCAAATAACCCATGCATATGAAAGAACAGTGTATATATCAAAATAAATATCACACGATTGCTTTTTAGCACATTGAACTGTAATAACATCAGTCTTATTTAAGTTAACGCAAGATATCTGGAAGCAATGCTACCAAACTGCAATTTTAAATCAGGATTAAGCATTGTAACAAATCGTCTGATGAATTTTAAAAGTTACTGAATGGATGGATTTATTTGTTTTTCATTATTACTAGTAGCATTTGCCTATGTATGTAGAAATTTTTTATCATCATTAAGCTAAATAAAATAAAATGACTTACATCACTAAAAAATATTAAAGTTTCAAACTGAACCACCTTCTATCTAATTTTTTGTTTATCGTATTAAAGACTGTTGAGAGCGGAATAAGGTGTATTTCAGGAGAAGAATCATATGATGTAAGCTGTATCCTACTTTTTTGAACACTCAAAGATACCTATAGTTAGATAACTTAGATGATAATATAATACATATGGTTAAAGATTAGTTTTAAATAGTTTAGAGGTCAACAAGAAAACAAATTGAAAACCTTAAGGAGTTTGAAATTTTCAAATGTAGATGAAAAAATATCCATAATTTTTGTTATCAATCTTTCCCTATTGAATCACCAGAAGCAGTGAGATCATGTAGATCACCTTTCTTAATTGAAAAGCGTAATAAAAATAGGTATCAGTACTATGTTCCCAGCATTTTACCATGATGACAATGTCCTTCAACCCACCATTTTTTGATTGACAAGTACCTTTTGCTTTTATTTTCTTCTAAATGCAACTTTTTGCACAAAGCACAATATCCGGTTTCTTCTTCAAACTCTCCATTCACAGTAAACTTATTTTTCCATTTAAAGTATTTGTTATATTCAGTAAAATTTTTATCTAAAAATAAAAGGTACTTAGACAAATCATGAGGGTTTTTAAAGTCCTTAACATCTATGTAAGAATGTGGGGGTGCTATGGAACTGTAATTTCCTCCTCCGTAAACAACAGGAACCATCCCATACATTAAAGGATTAAAAAATTTTTCAGTAATATAATCGGTGCATATACTATTTTCAAACGAAAAATAAAATTTATAGGTTTTTGATGCATTTCTAAAACATTCTGTTTCAAACTCTCTTGAACATTTTTTGGGACCACATCCTCCAATTATGTCAACTGAGATATATTTTTGAAGAAGCTGAACATAGTTCTCTCGAAGACTTGGGGTTTTACAGTTACTGACAAACCAGACAGCCAATTTAGTTTTCCCTTGAGAATAGTTTCTCATTGGAGCTTCAGCAAAACTAAATGCTATGTTTTTCTTCTTGCTAATTCTTCCATATGGCATAAATATATCAGAATCTCTTCTGTATGTCATTGTCCAATTGAAAATGGAATCAATTGAGGTAAAATCAATGCCAGAATGAGGGGGAGATTCCTGCAATTGAAATATCCATTTCTGATGAGGTGACCTGTAGGTGGGCATATCTTTCAAATTAATATCTCTTACATGAAAAATAACAGCATCACTTATGTTTATTTCATGTCTATTTATAAGAGATTGGCATGCAGATATGGAGCATGATTCATACGGTTTAGAGCCATTTGTAGGTGAACCATACACTCCAAATATTGGAGTCCAAAAAAGAATTTTTTTAGAATTGGATTGGGATTTGAATAAAATTATGTTAAACTTGCTAATATATTTACTATGAAAGAAAATCCCATAAAAAGATAATGCCATGAAAATGCAGGCAATGAAAGTGCATACTGATTTCATTGGTTCCTTTCCTTACATTTCCAAAAAAAGTTATTGATCTGTAAAATAATAAAAAGATAATTATTAGAATGTGACATAGCTAATGTTACTTTTATAAGGTTAAACAAAAATGTAGTTATAAACATGAATGTGTTTCTTAATCCAAATCAACCTTCTAAGTATAAGTAATCACTACATAACAGATGGTGTTTTGTAGTTTCTCATGCCCTCCTTATTAAGGCAGTGAAGCATTCAACATTGATTTACTTATGCTTATAAAATCAGCTTTGGATAATAAAAAGCATTGTTAAATTCAGATTAAATACAAGCTGTTAGAGTCTTACATTTGTTTTGTTTTTACACATTTCACTTCACTGATTAATCATAATTATTAAATCCAGATCCCATTGTTAGTTGTTTGTGACCTGTTTCTGGCTAATTGATCTTCATGCAGACAATAATTTGAATTGCAATTTATGTGTAGTTGGGAGACAATATTAAATACTTATTTATTGAGTGCAGAATAAATTACATGGAATGTGAAAAAAAATTGAAGATAAAAAAATGAAAGAGAAGATATTTTACAATTTTTTTTTGTTTGGTTTTTATAACAAATCTGGGGAAAATGAAACATATTTTATTAAAATGGAATGGGAAAGAAATAGAAATCAATCAAAGCTTTAAAAATATTTGGTTAAAAATAAGAAAATAATCAATAGCTTTGGTATGTGGGAATTCATAAAAAGTTGAGCACCAGAAATTCCAGAACTCAAATTGACTGATCTCAGAACCTTAGTTTCGGTCTAACACTTCACCACTACAGTAAATTATGCAGAGGAATATTTGGATAATAAGAAGGAAATAATGATTTTGAAATAGGAATATTTTACATGGGCAACAGAAATTTTTTGTCATATAATCTATGCACAATAGTTTATTTTCATTTAAGAAAAGGCTGTTTGAACTCAACGGTTTCTGGCTAATTGGTCTTCATTAGGCATTGGTACAATTCATTCATTTTATGATAAATGTATTGGTTATGTTATCCAAACTAATGATTGAATGTTTTCAGGTTGAGTTTGAATTCAAACCAATTTGTTTGTACTATTACATGGGTTCCATTAAATTGTTTCCATATTTAGAAATTTTAGAGAATTCACTTATAATCACTTCACACATTTGAAAGAAAAATATATTATTGAAATAAATAAGTTCAAAATACAAATAGAATGCCATCGGTATAGTTAAATCATATACATTGTGTAAGGTTTTCAAAATCTCTCTACAAGCTTGAATTGCGATATTTTATTTATCTAAATATATATAATAATTCGGCAATTTTTATTTTTTTTTTTGTATATCATTTGACTATTTTCTAATAGCTTTTTTGTTATTTTAAAGATTCAGAAATTTAAGTACATTTATAAGAAAAGGGATTGTATGGATGGATTTAGAATGATTTTTAAATTCTGTTATGCAACTTAGATATTATCATGGATATTTCTCTCAGCAGTTTAACAAAATGGTAGACTCAAGAAATGCATTTGTGGCTTTTGCTTGCTCAGGGTCAGGAATCTCTTGGCCACTATGCCCAGAGAAACGTGTTAGCTATCTTCTCTTTTATTCACCACCCTGCTTTTTTCTATCCTGCCCCATCCATTTTCATAACATAATCTTTGTCAATTCTATGGCCTTTATATCTAAATCCCCCTTATCATTTTCCAAACCTAGCATAAAAACCAAAAACCCATTTTCTGTATAATCACTTTTATATCCATTCTCCCACAACTTCATTATTTCCCTTTCTGTTTGTAGACATTTACAATCAATTAACAGATGACTAATATTTTATATGCCTTCCTTACATAACTTATAGACTAAATCAATCATATTTTTCCATTTATATGTATATTCTCTTGTTGCTAATGATCCTGTTCGAGCTCTTAAACAGTAATCTACTTTCCTTGCTACTATCGTGAATTAACTCTCACCCAATATTCTGTTTACTTTTATATATATTTAAGCTTTTTACTGTACATATTAGTTCTCTCTCTCAAACTCCCTATTTTTTATTAATGCATTTATTATTTTATTCCATTACTTGTCATTATAACACTCAACAATTCTCCTAACACAATCATCCCATCTTTTCTATAAGTATACTGGCATAAAATTGTTAGAAAAAAAGTTTCTAAATTGAAGCTCTACATTCTACTTTAAATGCGAATTGTTTTTATCAAAAATATTAAATGGATACATTATATTTATTAATTCAGTAATGATATAATCTACAATGGTTTTGAGCAGTGTTTCCCAAAGGGGGTGGTACCACCCTACAGTGGGTGGTAAAGATTTCTAGGGAGGCGATAGTGGGTTCAGAAGCGTTTGGGGTGCATTCAGGTCTAGCCTTTTCTCCAGATGCACCCATCATCATTTTTAACTCACTCTCAAACCATTAATTTTTACTTTATTTGGCCAATTTTATGGTTATTTTATAAATTGTTTATGTGCAAGAATATATAAAAAAAGGATAATCAGAGTAATTGTAAATGTTTTGCACATTTTTGATGGTTTTTTTCTCTATTAACAAGTTAAAAGGAATGCAGGTTATTATTGTATGACTAATTTTAAATTTTACTAATAGTTAGAAGTGGTCATCCTGTGCATTATATTTTTTGTTTTAAAAAAAAAAGTAATTTAAGGCGAATATCAGCTGTAAGAATCTAAAAATGTGTTATATTTCAGATTTTTTTTAAAATCTTTTGTAAAGATGGAAAAGGCTATTTCCATTGTATTAGAATTTGAAACTATATATAAAATGGAACTCCTTGAGGAATTAAAAGAGTCTGAGTGGAAAATGAAAGAAATGAAAGATAAAAAGGTGTAAAAAGCTATAATAATTGTGTTATGATCAGTTATCCAAGAAATTGGAGCTAATGGCTGTAATAGTAAAAGAAGGGTACTCAATTTATATTGCTACAGGTGTGCTGTAAAAGGTTTTCAGCAGGTTATGGGAGGGATGTCTTCCGAGTTTATTGTTTTTCTTGCTATGTTTTGTTTGCTGGGCGGTTAAGGTTTTGCTGAACTAAGAAATATTCTAGTTGTAAAGCAGTGGAGAACTTTATGAAAGAAGGCAGAGCTGAGCCTAGCTTCAAATTATAGACTATCCAGAATTGTGTGATTGACTCTTGGTTGGCTGCTGTTGTTATTGTAAAGATTTCTAGAGAAAGCTGAGAAATACAAAATAAGCCTAAATTTTATCATTAAAATGCTAAAGAAGTACACTCCCAATGTTAGTGCATGAACTGACTCCTATGCTGCTGTCATGTAGCCACAGATGCTAGCTGATAATGAAGTAAAGCTCTTTATTGCCTTGTTGTCATGGCTTATAGTGCATTTAAAAGTTCCAGTGCAGAATGGTTAATGGAAAGAAACCAAAAGGAAGTTGGATGGTATAATTTTTTTAAACATTTTTTTTATTACCATTATGTTATGTTGCTATAAATTTTATTAGCTGATATACACAGGCTTATATATACCTGTGTCTATATATGTAATAATCTCGGCCTCAGGGTGGCCTTTGAGCGTTCCATCATCAGATTTTCAATTGGATGGACGGTTGAAGAGTTGCAGTGTGGAGTGGATTGAAGCCTGTCCATTAAAGTAGGAGGATTTGCTATCTTAATATATATCTGAGCACTTGTAGCATATATGTGTAGAGATGGTAATCTGGACCAACTGATGATTGCTGGTTTAGCATGAAATACGTATATTGGTGATTATTTATCTTTTCAACATATGTGTGTTCAGGTGTATCAGTGTTATGAGATAGTTTGGAGATTGGTGGGTCATGTGAAAGTCTGTGTTCATACCCTGTCTATTATAAATTTTATTGTATATTTTTTATTATTTGTCTTTATTTTTTTTTGCTTCTTTATAAATTATTATTTGATTTTCCTACTTTAAAACAGTTCTAGCAAATTAATTTCTGGAATGCTTGTGTGTATGCTTAGGCATAAGGCATATATATATATATATATATATATATATATATATATATATATATATATATATATATATATATTGTAACCTTCTGGATAGGCACCAGAAATATTGATTGTAATTATGTAGCACTGTTTCAGTAACAGCTTATTGCATTTCACTAAAAAAAATGAAATAACCTGAAATTAAAATTTTTTTTATTAATGACCTAAAACTATGTTTAAAAGTACTTATAGATATAATTTGAAGGTTTTGAGATGTTTAATATTTTTCTTTAGTGAGTAATTAATAATAGAAAGGGGGTAGCTTGTCACAGAAGTTGTCAGTTTAGTTTAAGTTGATTCCAGTTTGTTTTATTTGTCTGCAGAACAGTACTGATATTTGTTTTGGTAATTTTTACCTTATAATATTTCATTCCATAGTGTAAATAGTGCAATGTGTTTGGCTCGTCATCATAGAAACTGTCATTTCCATCAGATCAGTTTAATGTCTGTAGTACAGTCATGGATATTCATGTATGCTTGTGCCATCTTTCAGCTTCATTTTCCATTCATATACTTCATTGTACTACCAAATATCATATTTCATAGCAAAATATTTGATTTCATAACTAATATCTTGAATAACCAGCTTTAATCCAATTTAAATGAATTAATGGATCACTGGACCAGCGGATTATTAAATCATAAATACACCATTAAATATTTTATTTGCTAAAATAATTATCATTAATTTTTTATTTTGTTACTTTAGAAATATAAAATATTTATTCTTGGTTCAGTTTATTTAATTTTAAAAAGACAAAATGATTTTTTTTCTTTCTTCCTTTTTTTTTTAAGATAGAAAATTTCTTGCATATTTTGTTACTAATTAAACTCAGTGCAATAGGTGGAGCAATTTTGTTTCTAGAGTTTTGAACTTTCAAATGACCTTGGATTATTGGAAGAACAGATGCTTGGGTAATAATCAGATATATAAAAGGGGAATCTTTTTCAAAAGATCTTCTTTACTTTGCTTTCTGGTTTCATCAATTCTCTTTCCATAAAAGCTTTCATTAGTACAATTTTGTTTCTACAAGCTGATTCTTCCATGACCCAAGCTTGACAGTGAAAAACAACCATTAATTTTCTGGACAAAATGCAGGCATATAAACAATGATAAATAAGGTGAATCTTCTTTGCTTTTTAACTGAATATTTTAAAATCATCATTTGAAATGCATATGTGTACCTATATTATAAAACTATTTAACTTTAATTTCTAACAGAGAAATAATAAAAATGCATGTTTATATTTTAAAATTATTTTATCTAAATCTTAATCCTAATATTAAAGAAGTAATTGAACTGTATGTCTACATTATAAGTTTGATTTACCTTGATTTAATCTCTAACATGAAAGAAGTAACTGGAATGTTTTTATTGTTATTATTTTGAAAAATTTATGTTGAACTCTTTCATTAAACACTTCAGAGACTCTTTGTTAATAATTTTTGCTAATTATAGAGGAATAAAGATCAAATGAAAAGTGTGTGTGAATAACTTATTCTGACCTGCTTTATTGTTATTATTGATAAAAAATACCTAACCATTTATATCTGGAAATAAGAAACAAAATGAGTGACATATAATTGATGAATTATTGACTTATCTCTAAATGTGCTGATAAATGAGTGGGTAGAAGAGCATGAAATTAGATGTGAATTTCTTTTATTTTATTGTTCTTGTTTGCATTTGATTTTTTTATTAAAATGTGTTATCAGTAAACATACATGAATTTAAATGAATTTTATGAACTGAGGCACGATTTACTTTGTGAATGATTTTTTGAAGATTTAGAACAAATGCTTGAATAAGTCTAATGAATTAAGTAATAAATTATTGCTCAACTTATGGTGTAATAAATATTTATTGCCATAATAATGAACTCTCGTATGTAATATTGCCAGTGGTTTCATTAACTATTGCTAAAAAACTTTGAAATGCTGTTAAATTGTATCCAAATTAATATTATTTATCTCCCTACAGGAAATTGTTATATGTTTGTCCATATTTATGATTATACCCATGATCATCATCATTAGTACATAATTAAGATATGTCATCTACAGACTATAAATGAACTTTTCATTTCAGCCAAAAAAAAAAGTTTTAATGATTCTTTTTTTTTTTGATAGATAGGTAGATTTAAAATTTTGTCTTATGATTTTTATTATTTGATTATTATTTCTCTCTACAAGAACATCTCACAAAGGTATAATATGGAGAGATATTATACTGGGTAATTAGTATTATTTAAATATAGTTTTTATTATGTGCTCATATTTCTATATGCACAGGCTGGCAATAGAAATATCTGTTCACTTTAAGAGATTAACAGCCCGTTTTTGAAAAGAGGTCATTATATAAATTTATTGTTTACCTTCAAGAAGTTATAAATATTATTTCTTAATAATTATTTTACTCCAAATTTAAAGGTTTATTGTATATCCCAAACCAAACTCTTTATTTTAATTTTGTGCTAATGCCAAATATACTAAAGAATTATTTTGTTTTTGCTTTGCTAGAAGTTATTTTGTCTTGCTTCATTAATAATAATTAGTACATTTTCAAATTAAAATATTATACTTGTCAGAAATGAGATTTATTCATTAATATCTTTACAATTTATTAATTAATGTCATTATAGTATTTCTTTATCAAATGTGGTTTGAAATTGTTTATGCTTTATTATGCTTTTATATACATGTCTGTTATTTAATCCAGCTATAATAGTGTTTGAGTTGAAAGTAGAAATAATTTAATTCCCATCAGTTTCGTATGACGAAATGTGCCAAGAGAAGTGGAGAGATTAGAAATTTATTTAAATATGAATTTTTTATTTCTTTATTATGCTTAGATTGAAATGTATTTAGTGGCTATGCAGAATAAAATTGTTTATGTTATATATTGTTTGTCCAGGATCGAGATAATTCACCTTTAATTTATTTGAGTATTTGACATGAGTTGATTATATAGTATATTGTCAGGGACTGAGAGAACTCTCCCTTAGCTTGTTGAAATGTTTGTTAGGATTAGATTACATCCTCCAGAATAAGTAGTTGTATTTTATGAATTATAGTATAAGCCAAGCAGTGTATTTTCCCTTATTTTCTTGGTGATGAGATCATGTCCACCCCAGTTTGTTTTAAGCCTCAGAACTTTGGCTTGGGTATTATTGTGTATTGTTATTTAAATGATTAGTGTTATGAAAGTCTTTTATCCATCATGTAATTGTGTGGAAGGTGTTCCATCATTTATTCATAGCCAAGGGTAAGATAGTTTGCTGATAAAAAAGGAAAGTAAAGGTAGAATTGATTTTCTCACAGAAACAGCTGAAGTAGAATTAGTGTTAAAGCTTGGTTGGCCATTGTCATCATCCATGTTATGACATTTATCCCAATTTCATAAATAAACTGATCGGACTTAGTTATATTAATTATTTTATAACAGGTAGTATAATTCAGATGTATGCATAACATAATATTAATTAGGAAGGTATGGAGAAATCCATCATTAATGTGTAACTCTTTAATTATTGTTTCAAATCATTTTATATTAGCATGAAATACATATCTTTTGAGCATATATGTGTTTAGGTGTATCAGTATTATTAGATAGAGTGGAGAGAGGTGGGTGGTGTGAAAGTCTGTGCTCATATACCCTATATTACATATATATAGCCACAGGTATATAACAAGCCTGTGTTTCAATTATTACATTATAGAGATGTCTGCCCATCCTTGCATATGTATTAAATGGATTATATTCTGTACATGTGGGGTTCAGATTGACTTTAGGTCAACATGGGTGTGACTATAATCTCGGCCTCAGGGTGGCCTTTGAGCATTCCATCATCAGATTTTCAATTGGATGGACGGTTGAAGAGTTGGAGTGTGGAGTGGATTGAAGCCTGTCCATTATACTATGAGGATAGTCTATCTTAATATATATCTGAGCACTGATGCTATATATGTGTGTAAAGATGATAGTCTGGACCAATTGATGATTGCTTGTTTAGCATGAAATACGTATATTGGTGATTATTTATCTTTTCAGCATATATGTGTTTAGGTGTATCAGTGTTATTAGATAGAGTGGAGAGAGGTGGGTGGTGTGAAAGTCTGTGCTCATATACCCTATATTACATATATATAGCCACAGGTATATAACAAGCCTGTGTTTCAATTATTAATTACTTAGATTTTATATCATCAACTCTTATAATGTTTCATCCTCATCTGAATGAGCAAGCAAAAGAAAAGAAAGTGTAACTAATTAATAGAATTACTTATTTGGTTTGTGAAGGTTAGCTTGACCTCTTACTCTTAGATTTAAACCCCTCTAACATTATTTTGATGTGCATTTGAAGTAAAATGTGAGGAACTTTAGTTTCATTTTATAATTTTAGTGTTAGTGTTTAATAGAGTTTTATTTTTTATGAGCATATCAGAAGTGATTGATAACTTGAGGATATTGAAAATAAAATACCAAAAATATAAAATAATTTTATATTTAATTTTCTTAGTGTACTATTATAATGTTTCTGTGTCATATGTTTATCAGAATTGGCTGATAGCTCGAATAAATTTTTCAAGTAAAATATCAAGAAGTTTAGTTTATGATATTATTTTAGTACTAGCATGACAATGTTTCTTTTATAAGTCTATCAGAAGGCACTGATAGCTGGAATATGTTGAAATAAAATACAGAAAGTTATCTTTGTTATTTGTTCTTAAGTAGACCATTTAACCATTGATGTCAGAAATATCCAAAACATGTATATGCATAAACTATAAAACCAAATGTTTATTTAAATTATCTTGTAATAAATGCTTTATTTATTTAAAGCTGTGTTCAGAATTCTTCTTTGACATGCATTCGTATACTGTATTTTCACACATGTACACACATTTACATATCTAATATGATATGATTGCACTATTCCATAATTTAATGATGATTATGTCCATATTTGATGATGTTCCTTTTCCTAATCTAAATACTGTATGAAATGTTGATTATTTAATGATTCTCTGAAAATTTTATTATTCAGTTATTATTTAGATGATGAATTGAAATCAAAACGCACCCTATTTCTTTCATTATCTAACTACCATTATTTTGTTAGGATGTTGCTTCATTTGTATCATTACTTTTATAATAGTAATTAGTAGTTGTTGGAAAGTATAGATTTAGAATTAATCCATGCAATAAATTAATTCCCTGAGATATTCACTTATTATTTAGATTAGCCATTAATTACTGTACAATCAAAAGTTAAGTAATGTTATATTTTATTTTGTATTTAGTTCTAACTTACTATGCAGTATAATTAATCAGAATTACATATTTATTTATTAATTTAATTTTATCACACAGTAGAGGTTGTTCAATGCATGTGGATAATGGGAGGAGATGAGGCATAGATTATAGCTTGTCAATTTAAATGGTAGAATTTTACCAATTCCAATCACTTATTTATTTAGAACGTAATAGATATCTAAACATCACACGATCACTATCTCATACTAGCACATAACTGTTATTAAACAATTCAAAACAAAGCAAAACTCTCCATATAGTAGTGCCATCTTGTCCTAACAAGAGCAATCAATGGATGCCAGAAGGCTTGTGCATAAAATCCCTATTTAGTGCCTACTCGTCCAATATCCCCAGACTAGTTTGTGGCTTGTGGCCTTCATCAATGAGGAGCCTTGGATCTGAGAGCACTGCACAAGCCTTCTAGCATCCATTGATTGCACTACTATATGGAGAGTTTTGCTTTGTTTTAAATTGTTTAATAACAATTATGTGCTAGTATGAGATAGTGATCATGTGATGTTTAGTGGTTTAACACCAATCCTGCCTAATAGGATAATGGTGGCCATGGTTGTTAAAGAGCCAAAGACACCAAAATGTATGGGTGCTGAATTGAGTTCAGACCCATATGACTATATAAGCTATTGAGCTTGGGATTGAAAATATTAATTGTGTTTTCAATTTCATTCTCATAGTTTTGTAGTTAAATAGAGTTAAAAGGTGGGTGCTGAAGAGTTGCATTAGATCCTAAGATATAGGTGCAGTGCTTTCAGATCCAAGGCTCCTCACTGATGAAGGCCACAAGCCAGAAACTAGTCTGGGGATATTTTATGAGTAGGCACTAGATAGGGATTTTATGTACAAGCCTTCTGGCATCCATTGATTGCTCTTGTTAGCACAAGATGGCACTACTATTTGGAGAATTTTGCTTTGTTTTGAATTGTTTTTTAACTTAATAGATGTTTTGTTCCAATTAAACATAATGTTTCCTCCCATGTCTAATATACATTTTATACCCTATAGACCTTTGTAGCCCCAACTGAGCTAAGCTAAGGTAGGCAGCATTTTAAAAGCCTCATTAATAATTTTAAAGCAAGATCAGACTAGTAGTTTATACTATGATCAATAGAATTGGTGCCCCTGGGTATTTGTGGATAAGAAAGGTAGATGAGGTGTTGGAAGAGGGTTGCAATATGTTTGTTATTGTTGTTTGCTTTTAACAGACTGTTACTATTATTATTTTTGTAATCTCTGTATGTGATTATTGAAAATTTATTGACATGCTGATTTGGTTTTTTGTTAATTGTTGTTTTGTTGGCAGTGGTATTTTCTTCTTGAAAGTGACACATAAAGGTGTAGTTTAGGTTTAGCCTTTCAAAAATATACTGCTTAAAACTTCATGGTACCAATTAGCAGGATATTAGAGTTTTGGATAGGGAGAAATCAAGGAAATATAATGGATTTTAGTTTGATTTGACTCATTTAAACTTAAATTGAATTTATGTTGATACCTTATTCCTATCCATGACATTGACATCATGTTATATCTTGTGTGCATCATATGAATTACAGGGTAGACATCATCTGGTGCAGTACCATTAGTTGCTATTTACATCAAAAATATCAAACAGATTTAATGCGAAAAACTATAAATTTATGCCTTGCAAAGGGGCAATGGCCTGAAAAAGTTTGGAAACCTGTGTTTACAGCAATGGCTTCAGAAGTAAAAGCTTCTGGATTTAGTCTCAGCAGAATAATAGGAAAAACAAACAACCTAGTCTTAAATGTTCTGTTTGCCACTAATATCATGATATTTCAGACAATTAATACTATAAAATTACTTTGTAACAAATCTATTAATTAGATTGATGAATTAAGATTTAATTATACATATAGTAATATTTAAAAATAATTAAAATTGTTTTAAACAGTTTTTTTGCAGTGAACATTTTTTAGTTAAAAATATTACATAAATTAACAGGGAGAAATTATTATCAGCACCTTACTTGAGGGAATGCACTTCATTGAGTGGGCCAAAAAGAGCCTGTATGTTTATAAACAATTTGTCAAAATATACTACCATAAAGCCCTCAAAAAGTAAAAAATATTTTGTTCAGGTCATCCAAAGCATAAATATTTAAGTGAAATATAATAATCTATAGATTGGTACAAATGAATTTAAGAGAACCAAACTCTCCATACAGTAGTGCCATCAAGTGCAAGCTTTTGTAATCAATGGATGCAAAAAGGTTTGTGCATAAAATTCATATCTAGTGCCTACTCATCCAACATCCCCAGACTAGTTTCTATGGACCTTTCATCAGTGAGAAGCCTTGGACTGAGAGCACTGCACCTAGATCTTAGGGTCTAATGCAATCCTTCAGCAATCACCTTTTACATATTTGGTTAACTATAAAGCTAGGGTTCAAGATGAAAGCACCATGTTTTCAATCCAAGCTAATTTACTTGTATAGTCATATAAACCTGAACTCAATCCAGAAACTATACATTTTGTGTCTTTGGATTTTTAAAAACCACAGTCGCCATTATTCTGTGGAAAGGATATGTATAAAGCCGTCAAAACATCACATGATCTTCATATGTACACATGACGTTAATAAGAGTACCAAACTCCATACAGTAGTGCCACTGAGGGTGAGCTTTTGTAATCAATGAATGCAGGAAGATTTGATATTCTTACTAACAGCATGTATATACATATGAATGTTGATTGTGTGATGTTTTGATGGTTTTATACCTAGTCTGCTTATAAGATAGTGATGACTGTGGTTTTGATAAACCAGACCCCAAAATGTATAGATTCTGAATTGAGTTCAGATCTATATGATATATGACTACACAAGTGAATGAGTCTTAGGTTGTAAACAATATGGTGTTTTCATCTTGGGCTCCTATCTTTAAAGTGAACCAAATAGGTAAAAGGTGGATGCTGGATGGTTGCATTAGATCTTAAAATCTAGATGCAGTGCTCTCATTCCAAGGTTCGCTGATAAAAACATATGCTAGAAACTAGTTTGGGGATGTTGGATGAATATGCACTAGATAGGGATTTATGCACAAACCTTCTTGCAACCATTGGATTTCAAAGGCTTGAAATTAAAACTATTGTATGGAGAGTTTGGTACCCTTATTAACACCATATGTAAGCACCTGAAATGGTGGTCATGTGATGTTTTAATGAATTTAACTTATGTTTGGGATACATAAGTTCTTTTAAGTTTTCTGGACAATTATTACTGTGTTTTCTCAAATACACATCCCATTTTCTTATAACTTTTTAAAATTTTGAGCATCAAATAAAACACCACAAACCTCCCATAGTTTATATTTAATATCATTAACAGTGATAAAAATTGAGTTGGCTGAAAAAAACATTTTCACTTCCTGTAGACATGGAGTACGATATCAGCATGTGGATATTTTTTCTATTATATTTTTAAATTAATACACTATAAGGCTTAAACCAGCATATATATGTATGCAGGATTCAAACTCAGACTTTCACACAACCCTCAACCCTCCATGCCATCTCATATTGCTGACCCATCTGATCACATACATGTTAAAAAGATAAATAATCACCAATATACATATTTCATGCTAAACCAGCAATCATCAGTTGGTCCAGATTACTATCTCCACATATATATATATATATATTATAACATTTTCCTTATTTTGCTAGGCCTCTATACGCAATAAATGCACGAGTTGATCAAGTTATGCAAAAAGAAGAAAAATGTTTAATTTTTTCTTTCAAAAAAACATAACTATATTTTCTGATAAACTCGGCCTAGAATTGTTATGAGTACAATTGAGAGTTGAATCAGATTTTAATTTATAAATGAAGGCACTAGAGTCATTAGACTCACTGATTCTGCGTCATATCGTAGCTCATAAATTAAAAAGAAAATTGTTTTTAAAAGAATCGGTATTATATTATACCATAACTAGAATTATTTTTTTGATATTATTATTCCTGGAGCTTATTCAAAACATATTGGCAAAGGTAAATTATATCCCTAAATCTTACTAAACTAATAATAATAAATTTAATAATAATCATTAATAACTATTATTAATAAAGTACAAGAAAAGGTTGGTATTAGAAATAAATATTTTTATTCTAACAAATTAAAATATTTAAAGATAAATTATGAATTAAATAAACTGGAGAGAACACACACACATTAATCCAAACATGAATCAATTAATAAAAAAACAATTTCACAATTACAGTTCACTTCCAAATTTCTTCTAGAAAGTTCCTTAAAATGAATATCTCTTGCATAAGAAAATTAATGTGTCTATCGTGATTATTTTAAGCATCTTTTTAAGAATTGTTTGCAAATGCTTAATTTTGTCACAATCAGGAATAAGTAATCTTAATGTACCCATAAGTTTAGTGAGTTCATGATGTTTGTAGATTACTATGCATAGTTTTTTTTGTGTGAGAGAATGAGCTCGGCCATCGGTTAGAAGTTGATCTTGTGGTCTATTCTACTGGTCGGTCACAAAAGCTTTTCTGGTGTCCATCTTCAGGAACGATGTCAGCAAAAGTTCTGGTTCACTCCAACATGCAGAATTATTTCAGCATAGGGTGATCCTGGATATATTCTTTTGTTATCCAGGACCAATCATAAGAAAAACAGATGGAACATGATGTTGATCAAACTGGCCTCTTCCTTTTATACCCGAGGTCCAGTTTTCAGACTTCTGTGCAGATACCTTTTTGTCAAAAATATATGTTGATAATCCTGTTCATTCTTTATAAAATTTATGTTACAAAGTTCTCTTTTTTTAAAATGTCTTTTGGCCATCTTTAATTAGCTAAAATATTTTTCTTTTAGCCTATCTAGATTGGTAATTTGTGTGTCTTTTGTTCTCTCCAATTTTAACTTTTATTTTTAATTACATAAAAAAAATATGGACGAAACTTTTAACTGTCATTGTACGTTTATAAAAAAAATTATACTAATCAGAAAAAAATCTAAATTTACCTTTTTTTTAGCTTTTACCAAATGCCAATATATTTGTACCATATATAAATAAACAGTACAATATATATACAATCTCAGTGCTCAGCTTTATATTAAGATAGCCAATCTTCATACTTTAATGGAAGGCTTCAAACTACTTCCACTCACAACTCTTCAGCCTTCCATTTCATTGAAAATCTGATGATGGAATGTTCAAACCCACATTAGTACAAAGGTTGTCATTCTACCCATGTTGACATAAAGTCATTTTGACCCCTCATGTATAGGAGAATAATCAATTTTTACATATATATGTGAGGGATGGGCAGACCTTTGATGCACTATGTTTCAATATGTAAATTAATATACACTATACAGGCTTAAACCATTTTCATGGGTTGCAATATATAAAAAACATTTTGCGGGTTCATCCGTGTTAAAACATTTTAAATATTGATATACCGGCATTTCAACTTGATCACACAAGTCATCCACTGGATGATAAAAGATAGAAAGACAGTTGTAGAAACACTACAATCACTGATTTGAAAAAACCGTTAAAAGTTTCACCAGTAGCAAAAATGTTAAATTAAGAATATTTAAAAAAAAAAATCTTTCCAAATAGGAGGAAGTTTGCATGTATCATCTTGCTTATTGATACAATCTGGCATTTTAAGTATTTCAATGGCTTCTCTAATTTTGCACTGGTACAGATTCTCACATCTGGATATGATCCTGGTACTAGAAAAATCAATTTTATGACCTGAATCTATGGTATGGAGTGAGAGTGCTGTGATGATGAGTGTTGTTTAACTGCATTAGCATGCTCATCTCTCTTAACACTGATGTGACGATTACTCATACTTATGTAAGAAGCTTTACAATTTTCACATGAGATTTGATAAATACCATGAGATTCAAGAAGGGTTGAATCCTTAGGCTTGGTTATTATATTGCTGATTTTTTGATGAGTAGAAAACACTGTATTTATATTATAGCATTTTAATATACATCCAATTCCTTTTATATATGGAACACAAATCCTAATAGCTAATAATTATCATCTTTTTGTTTCCTATTTTGTCCATTTTGAGCTTGAAATAAGGTTTTTTAAATAAATTTATAATTATAAATATTTGCTAATAAAACACTATTAATATGATTTATTTCTTTTTTTCAGAGGTGACTTATCTGAAAGGTTAATTGCTTTATTTAAAAGTTTTGGCTACAGAAACAGAGTTGGGTGATGATGAGAATGGAAATGCAAATAGCTGTCCATGTGTGTATTCTTTCAGTAAATCGAAAAAGATAAACTATTTGGTGTTCTTGTGACTAGAATGTCAAGGAAAGGGAATTTTCCATCAGACTCTGTCTCCATTGTAAATTTAATATAAGGATGCATATTATTTAAATGTAAGAAAAAATCATCTAATTTATTTTTTCCATGTTGCCATATGACAAGTGTCATCTATGTATCTGAGCCAAATGAGAGGTTTTAAAGATGATGTTTCTAAAGCACGAGTTTTTATATTTTCCATGAATAAATCAGCTATTACTCCTGAGATAGGGAAGCCCATATATATATATATATATATATGTGTGTAATGTATGGAGGATTCGAACTCAGACTTTCACATGACCCTCAACTCTCCATGCCATCTCATATTGCTGACCCACCTGATCACACACATGTTGAAAAAATAATTCACCAATATAAGTATTTCATGCTAAACCAGCAATCATAAGTTGGTCCAGATTACTATCTCCACACATATATACAATCAGTGCTTAGCTTTATATTAAGATAGCCAATCTTCATACTTTAATGTACAGGCTTCAAACTACTCCAATTTATATCTCTTCAACCTTCCATCTCATTGAAAATCTGATGATGGAATGTTCAAAGCCCACATTAGTGCCAAGATTGTCTTCTTACCCATGTTGACATAAAGTCATTCCTGACCTCTCATGTATAGGAGAATAATCCATTTTTACATACATATGCAAGAGATGGGCAAAGCTTAGATGCACTTTGAACGTTCCATCATCAGATTTTCAATAAAATGGAAGGCTGAAGGGTTGTGATTTGGAGTAGTTTGAAGTCTGTCCATTAAAGTATGAAGATTAGCTATCTTAATATAAAGCTGAGCAGTGATTGTATATATGTGTGGAGATAGTAATCTGGACTAACTGATGTTTGCTGGTTTAGCATGAAATACATACATTGGTAATTATTTATCTTTTCAACATGTGTGTTATCAGGTGGGTCAGCAATATAAGATGGCATGGAGAGTTGAGAGTCATGTGAAAGTCTGAGTTCGAATCGTGTAATATTTTTAATAAAAAATGAAATTATAATTTATCTGGCTGTGTAAATTAATAAAGGAGTTGTTTCAAACACATTGTGGATACTGTACTTGGTAAATAATAAATTTCATACTTCAAAACAGTAGATAGAAAATATCTTACCCACTGGAAAACACTTGACAATTTGTAAATTATCTCTTTTTTTTTTTGGTGGAGAATAATTTTTTATGCTGATTAGAATCAAAGTATTTTACCTATGTCTTTACATATTTAACTATCATTCTACCTACGTTTCTATTTTTTGTTTATTTTTGATTAACTTAATTCATATTCTAAATTTCATCTATATATTTATATTTATCTATTTCCTATTGTGTATTTGAATGTACATTTTATATGGATACCAACAAACAGGAATTTAATGACAAAATTTCCCATAGGGAATCGCTAATGGTAACTGAAATAAATTTAGCACTGAACCTCACCAGAAAGTATTATTAAGAGCATTATTGATCTCTCGGAACATGAATAAATAACCCTATCCATTATCATCATCATCAACCATTATCAATACACTGCAGGATGGGGTCTCTCCAAGTTTAATCCATCTTCTCCGATCTTTAGCTTCTCTTTTCCACAACACCCCTGCACATTTTCTTATTTCATCCATCCATCTCACATGCGGTCTCTTTCTGAGTCTTTTACAATCTCTTGGAATCCAGTTTAAAATTTCAATTGTCCATCTATTATCATTTCTTCTAGCAATATGTCCAGCCCAACTCCATTTCAATCTTTTAATTTTTTCAATAAGGTCAGTAACACCTGTTTGTTGTCTTACCCATACATTGCGTTTTCGATCTCTTCTTGTTACTTCCAACATATATCTCTCCATACTCCTTTGAGTGGTCTGAAGTCTCTGTATTGCTCTTCTATTAAGTGTCCAAGTCTCAGATCCATAAGTAAGAACTGGTAAAACACATTTGTTAAAAACCATTCTTTTCAAACACATAGGCATATTTCCTTTTAGTATCAAGTTATTTCTGCCAAAAGCACTCCAACCAAGTTTAATTCTATGATTAATTTTCTCCATTATGTTTCCATCTGTATTAATTATCTGACCAAGATATTTGTAACTGTTAACTTTTTCTAATTCTTCATAATCAATCTTTATTTTCATATTTTGAGCAAATTGATTAAACATTACTTTAGTCTTTTTAACATTTATCTTTAGTCCTACTTTTCTACTTTCATCTGCTAACTCCTGCAACATTTCCTGCAGTCTTAAGCATTATTTGCAAAAACAACTACATCATCTGCAAAATCTAAATGACTTAAATACTCTCCATTTACTTTCATTCCTTTAGTTTCCCATTTTAATCCACAAAATACTTCTTGCCGCACTGCTGTAAAAAATTTTGGAGATATGGAGTCACCTTGTCTTACACCTTTCTCAATGTTGATTTTTTCAGTATCATTAAGTAATCTAATTGTTGCTGTTGCATTTTTATAAATATTCTTTAAAATATGACAATATCCTGGATCTATACCTTGATGATCCAATGCTTTAATCACTGAAGAAATGTGTATTGAATCGAATGCCTTTTCATAATCTACAAATCCAAAACATAATGACAACTCATATTCATTTGTCCTTTCTATGACTTCTCTCAATACCTGGATATGATCTATTGTACTAAATCCACTTTTAAATCCAGCTTGTTCTATTGGTTGGTGGAAATCCAAAGTTCTCTGTAGACGAGTTGTAATTATCTTGGTAAAAATTTTATATAAAACTGATAAAAGGCTGATAGGTCTGTAATTTCTAATATCTTCTTTATCACCTTTTTTAAATATTAATATTATTACTGCATTCTTCCAATCTTCCAGTACATCTTTATCATTTAGACATTTGGTATATAACTTTGCTAAAATTGTTTCTATTTCTTCACCTGCTTCTTTTAATATATCAATTATAATTCCATCATTTCCTGGAGCCTTTCCTTTCTTCATACATTTAATCGCATGTCTCACTTCTTCATTTAAAATTCTGGGCAATTCGGAAGATGTAATAGATATAGGAGGTACTTGTTCTTTATTACTATATAATTCTTGATAAAAATCTTCTACCAACTTCATGATGTCATCTCTCTTTTTAATAATAATTCCATCTTTTTTTCTTATTGCAGATATAAATTTCCTACCAATACCAAAATGTTGTTTAACATTCTTGAGACTTTTATTTTCTTCTACAGCTTTCCTTGCTATTTCACAGTTATACTTTCTTATATCATTTTCAACTCTTTTCCGTACCATTTTACAAAATTCGAGATATTCAATTCTTTTTAATACATCATTTTTGTATATCTTCATATTCCTTCTTTTCTTCATAAATTCTCTAGTCTCAGTAGAAATTTTATTAGTCAATTGCTGCTTTTTTCTACCAGCTATCTTTGTTGCAGTTTTTAAAAGTGTATCAGTTATTTTCATATTAATTTCATTCAAATCTGAATCATGTTCAAAATCTCCTAACACTTGAAACCTATTTGTAAGTTCTAATTTAAATTCATTAGAATGTTTCTGAAGATTAGGAATATCAACTGTAAATATTGTTTTTCTTAATAATTTTTGTCTCTCTAGTTTTACATTAACATGTAATTTACACCTTACTAATCGATGATCACTTTCTGTGTTAAATTTATTAAGAACATTACAATCTTGAAATATGTATTTCCTGTTAGTCAAAATATAATCCAATTCTGCTGTACTTTCATTTGGATGCTTCCATGTCCATTTCCTTTTAACATTTTTCTCAAAAAATGAATTCATATTATGAAGTTTTTCTTTTTCTGCAAACTCCACAAGTCTATGTTCTCTCTCATTTCTATTACCATAACCAAAATTACCTACAGCAATTTCATCTTTCATTTGTCTACCAATTCTAGCATTAAAGTCTCCCATAACAATTTTAAAATGTTTACTCTGATCAAAAGCCTTTTGTACATCCATATAAAAATCTTCTACTACTTCATCACTATGAGAACTTGTTGGGGCATAAACCTGAATTATCTGCATTTGGTATCTGCTATTAAGTTGTATAACTAATCTTGCAACTCTGTTTGATACACCATCAATCTCCACAATATTGTTCTTCCACTTTTTATTTATAATGAATCCTACTCCACTTGTATTTCCAATATGTGTGCCTTTATAATAGAGTATATGTCCACTTTTTAAATCAATTATTTCTTCACCTTTTCTTCTAACTTCACAAAGTCCAATAATGTCCCATTTAATATAAGACAATTCTTCTTCTAATTCTTGCAATCTTCCTTCACTTGAAAGTGATCTGCAGTTGTAAGTACCTAAATAAAAAGTTGTCATCAAAAAAAAAAAAAAAGTCGTATCCATATATATATATAGATAACTATTGGGTTATTCTGCTTGTGTACAAACTTAACAAGTAAAGATATTCACAGTTTGTTCCGTGCGATCTGCTTTAATCTCTAAACAGCTGTTAATACCTTTAAAGAAACAGTCTCCGGGATTGCTTCCCTCGGCTCAAGAACCACTTGTTGCTTTTTGGAGAACTTCTGACTGACTTCTTCCAGCCCTTTTCTATTTCTGGCCGGTTTTAAATATCCAATACTGACAGTTTACAATTAAAATAGTTGGCAATGGACAAGCAAGACAATCAACAAAGGCCGCAAAAAAAAAAAAAACGACTCGTATCTTCGATAGAAGCTATTTATATCTCTCGCCGATTATCTCTTGGGCATTCCGGTTTTAATTCCTGATCCCTATCTTATTTCTTCAGATACCAATCAGTCTGCTTCCCCCTCTGGTATTTTTAATTAGTCTTTTCGACTTCGATTGTGTTAAGAGATTATTCCTTATTAGTAAATCTCTCTTATCATGGCGAATTTCTTATTTGTTTTATGCAACTAATTTTTATTGTTTATTTTAAGCAAATATTTCCTATCATTTATATTAAATTCGTTTAACTTTCTTTCAAACCACGCTAATTAATTTTACTCCCATTCCCCTTAACTTTATCTATTAGCCATCTATTAAATATATTTCTCTAAGTACATTTTCTTTCCTTTGTCTCTTTTCTTTTTCTGGAGAAATGAATGTGTTATTTATTTTATAATTATTGGATTTAAATATTAGTAGGAAACATACCAATATCTGCCTATCAAATTACTCTTTATGTGCCCATGGCTACCTATTTATCATTTCCTACTTATCTATCTATCCATTTACTTGTGGTGATTATTCTATCCATTTATAAATCTAATCATATATCCATCCTTCCATCTAAACATCTATTCACTCACCTATCCATTTATGTATTAATAAGTTACATAAGTCAACGCTAGTGGATAATTTTTGCTGCACTAAATTAATCTGCTTTATTCAACAGAACTAACTATTCATATATAAAGATACGTTTGTAAATGCATACATAGTAATTTATAAGGTATTTGAGAAAAACATATTTTTAGCACACTAACTTAAGTGTCATAGCATCGGCCGGGACGCGAACTCGCAACCCGGGCAACTGCCTGCAAGTGCAAAGCAGTCGAGCTGACCTCTCTTTATTCAAAGCTTAGTGAAAATGCGTGAGTGACAAAAATAAAAGTTCGAAATGAGAAAGAAAATCCAAAATGGTACAAATTAAATTTAATAAATAAAATGAATGGTGACTTAGTCATTGATAAGACTAAAAGTAAATGATAAAAGACTAAAATAATATTCACTGGATTTTCTCAAAAAAATAAAGATTGATTACAATGAATTAGAAGTTAACTACAAATATCTTGGTCAGATTATTACTACAGATGAAAACATAGTGAATGAAATTAATCATAGAATTAAACTTGTTTGGAGTGATTTTGGTAGAAATAACTCGCTATTAAGAGGAAATATACCTATGTGTTTGAAAAGGAAAGTATTTAATGAAATGTGTTTTACTAGCTCTTATTTATGAATCCGAGTCTTAGACATTTAATAGTAACACTACAGAGACTTCAGACCACTCAAAGAAGTATGGAGAGATACTTGTTAGGAGTAACAAGAAGAGATAGGATAAAAGAACAATCAGATGTTACCCACATCATTGAAAGAATTAAAAGACTGGAGTTGGGCTGGATATATTGCTAGAATAAATGATAATAGAAGGGCAATTGGAATGGATTCCAAGAGACTCTGAAAGACCCAGAAAAAGACCACATGTGAGCTGGATGGATGAAATAAAGAAAGTGTGTAGGGTGATGCCGAGGAGAGGTGCTAGTAATAGGAGGTGGATTGACTTTGGAGAGATCATCCTGCAATAGATTGATAATGGTTGATGATGATGATGAAAGAATTTATTTAATATCTTAGAATAGTTTTGTACAGATGGCCACTCCTCTATGTAATTGGTAATTAAATCACATGGAGAGTGTAATTATTTTTCAGCAACAAGACATCTAAGTTTTAAATAGATCATGCTTTACTGAAGATATAAACCATATATTAAATTATTTATAGTCATAGGATTTTAGTTAACATTACAAAAAGCTTACTCTAAATTTCTAGAAACATTTTCATTTCTTGGTTTGTAGCTAAATTTAATATTGATTTTCCAGCTAAAGCATTAAATGATTCCAAGACAAGTATAACATTAAGATCTATTGGTCATCTCCAAAAAAGTTATTCACTTTCATAAATTTCTTTATATTACTTCAACTAGTACAGAGAACTTCTTCAATTTATGTGTAAGAAACACATATTGATATCCAGAATAGTATGACAACTTCAAAGATATAGAATGTTTGCTTCAAAGACAATTTCCTTTTATTTGCAGAATATCCAGAGGATAAATCTCCACATAGTAGTGCCACCACTGCAAGCCAAAGTAATCAATGGATGCAAGAACATTTGTTGGAAGGTTGCATTAGATCTTGAGATCTAAGTGCAGTGCTCTCAGATCCAAGGCACCTCACTGATGAAAGATACAAGCTAGAAGCTAGTCAAAGGATATTGGATGAGTAGGCACTAGATAGGATTTTATGCATAAACCTTCTTGCATCCATGGATTACTGTGACTTGCATTGGTGGTTCTACTGTATGGAGAGTTTAGCCTCTGTGAAAACAGCTTGTGTAAGCATAAGAAATGGTGTTCATGTGATGTTTAGTGGTTAATTCACAGAATAATTTGATAACTTCAAAGATAGGCAGTATTTGATTCAAAGATAATTTTCTATTATCTGTTCATTTTTCAATATCTCTAGTAAACAGTTGTTGGATACACTGTTATCTTCTGTAACTAGCTTCTGTTCTTCTGTCTCATGACAACTGTTTAATTTCTGTAATCCTGTATCCTCTTCTACTATTAGCTAAAACCTCTGTGACAGCATGTATAATTTGGATCTGATTATGTCTCTTATTAAATATAGCCTGTATTGTTTATTACAATATATTTTTTTACATTCTTACAGTTATTTACAATTGTTTATCTTTTACACAGAAGCTAAACTCTCCATACAGTAGCACCGTTCAGTGCAAGCCAGAGTAATCAATGGATGCACAAAGCTTAGTGCATAAAATTCCTATTTAGTGCTGAAACAGTAAGATTCGTATTCGAATCTTAAGTTTCACCTTTTTCTGTCGTCTCTCACTGACCGGTCTATCCCGCCCAAATTTAAACTTTTTGATATCGAATTGTGTGTGTAACAATATTAAAAATGTATAAATACATGTAGAATTCAGCATAAACACGCTCACATTTCGATCTCAAATTAAACGCAATAAATAGGGATAAAATAATATAATTTAGATTTCTTTTAGTTATATAATTTTGTATAATTTTAATCATTTATTTTGGATTATAAAGTTCGTATTTATTGCTTTGTTTAAATTTCATTTAATAATTCTAAAAATATCTGATGTAATATTTAATTAAAAGTTAAAATAATCTTATGTTCCCTTTTTGTTTTTGAAATTTAAAAGCATCGGTCAGTGATAGATAATAGATTAATTAAAGAAAAATTCCCCAAAATGTAATTAGTAAATGTAAAATGTAAACAATAGAACGGCAGCTTTCTTTAATTAAAAACCAACAAAATGCATTGATTATCCTCAGGGCAGATTAAGTAGAACCTAAAAATATCTTAACAAAAATGTGAAAGATCAAGATAAAAAAAAAAAAAGGCCATCTTAGACTTGCTGGAGACATTGACAAACACTTTAGCTTTGCTCTCGATCACTGAGAGTCTCCACAATATATAAAATAATTTGTTCCTGCCAAGGTATGACTGAGTAAAGCACCTAGATTATTCTCCATCGGGAGATGGCCTATCGGATGCTGAACTTTCCATTGCCCGTCATAAATTCACCATGAAGATCTGCTGCCTGAAATAAATGAAAAAGCTGCTGCTGCTGTAAAATTAAATGAAATATCTAAGTACAAGAAAGACTTGCCACTCGTGAACTTTTTGCTGCTAAACTAATGGAATCAGAAAACTTCTTATAAAACAGGTACCTGTCTGTGTTCAAACTCTAGAGTACTCTAATAATATGCTATAGCTCTTCTTCATATTACTTATCTAAATTGTAAAATGTCAAAACTACCATTTGTATAACTAAATTGAATAATTAATGTAATGTGTAAATGTATCTAATAATCTAGCTTACCTCACTCTATCTTTCTTGGGTGCGTATTTCTATAATCTACATTTCTATCTATAGTTATTATTTAATTATTGCATGCTCATAATTATTTCAATTTTCAAAGTTTAAATCTATGATCGCTTAAAACAATGAATGCGTGTCCAATTTTCATTAATATTTACTTTCTTTAATAACTTAACTTTCATATAAATCGACACGCATTCAATGCTTCATTTATTGTAATGCAGGGGTCTACAACTTCGCAAATGGCTGGCATATTAGTTGTAATCATTCCCAGTTTAGATATGTTTTGTATATATTAAATCATCGTGAATAATTCCAGAAAATTACATTTCTTTGAGAGTCACCAACGTTCTTTAGTAAATGTTGCTAATGTAGAGCCGAATTAGAAATCTATTTAAATCTCATCATAATCGATTATACAGTATACATGTGTTACATTTTAGAGACGCGATGACCCATTCCGCCGTGAAATTTCCGGATTCTTCAGGGTTGAAATTAACCCCAGTCGTCCTACACAAGCGGGCATAATGGGTGCTCCCGTAGGTTTTGACAATGTCATGCAGCCAGCCGGCAAATTGCGCCACGTACCGCTTGTCCCTGGTTATGCTTATGTGACACCTTACTTCGTCGGACCGAGGCAGAGACCAGTCTGATATTCTTATAAACCTATTCGCGGCATTGCAGTTTCGATATACTGCCATTCCATATCGCCTTTCTAAAGCGTACCACGTGTTCCTTTGCTTAATTTTGTTATTCTATATATCACTCCGCCTCTGCATTATCTTCGTAATTCACTCTCAAATAAATGTTGGCCCTTAGTTATAAATAAGTATTTTAATTAAATAAATATATGTCTGCCGTTACTCTTATAACCCATACTTTAGACTCTTGCATTGCAAAGGTATAAATCCCTCCAGGCATGCATTAGAAATACTTACTCGAGAATTTTAGGTAGCTAGATTACGCCTTCAAATAAGTGAATTCCTTTTGTAAACATTTCAGTATCGGAAATACCGCTACGGAAATCCTCAATATAAAATAATGTCTAAATAAATAAATGTATTCTTTAAAATATAATCATGTCGCAAATTCCGCTACTGAAGCTGTTAGTCCATAAAATATTATTAATGATTGTTTTATTAAAATGTATTAATAAATAATTTTAAACTATATGTCTGCAGTTACGTTTCATTTAGTCGATACCCATTCTATCTAATATTTCCTCGATTATGTAAATATGAATATTTAATTAATATTAGTTTGATTATTGGCTAACTCGAGAATAAAATCATGAATCTCTTGCATATCCCTGACCACCGTGCCTAAGGAAATATTTACTAATGTCGCAACAGAGGCGTTGTTTCGTGGATTGTATTGTGGAACCGATAAACTATGATCGAACTCAGTACCACAAGTGGCTTCGCTACTCGATGGTGCTGCTGTTCTGTATGGTGGTCGAATTCTGCACTATGTTTACGAGTCACACGTGTTCTGACCGTTACAGTGCTTATTCAACCAATATCCCTGATCTAGTTTTTATCTTGTGGCATTACTTCTGGCTTACACTGAGTGGCGCTACTGTATGAAAAGTTTAGCCTCTGTGAAAAGAGCTTGTGTAAGCATAAAGAAAGGTGATTATAAGATGTTTAGTGGTTTATCTTTTAATCAGTTTTATTCAAACAAAAAAAAAAAAGTTTCCCCTTTTTTATATATAGAACTCTAATTATAACATAAAATAGATAAGACAAATTTTTCATTAATTCACAAAAAAGTAAAATGAACATTTTTTAAAACATATAATAACTTGATTATCTATTTATTCATAATCATATGTATATGGAAATGATACAAAATATGAAATAACTAAAGAAAAATAGATATTTCATACAGTCAGTAAACATGAAGGCTAGTAGTTTAATGTTGCACAGATAATGAATGGTATAGTAAAGTCAACTAAACGTTTCAAAAAATATTTTTAGAATCGAACTTTGTGAATGTATAAGAATAAAAGTACATATAATTTTATGTAGAGAAATTTACCTTAATTTTAAAGAAGTAGTTTTTTCATTAAATAAACGTACAATTGCTTGTTTATGTAGTTGTATCAATATTTTAATTAGACGATTGATTTTCATTAGAAAATACAGATAAATGACATTAAAAATTAATAATTATCTCCAATTCTCGTAAAGTAAAAAGTTTTATTTTCTAGTCTTTATTTCTTAATTGGCCAAATCTTTATTGTTCACTTTCTTGGATGGAGATTAATCTAGATATGCTTGACTCACTACACACAATTATTTAATATATATATATATATATAGTGAAATCGTATAGTAAATGCTAATTCCATTTTTAATTGTAGTTAAATCTGTAACCATAATCCTTCAAAACAATAGCTAATTAAAAATTAACCATATAGGCTAAAAAAAACAAAACAATAGCTACTGCCAATGCTATAATATAGTCAAAAGAATGACTACAATATTCATGAATACAATATATATAATAGATGGTCAGTTGAAATCTTAAACTGGATTTCATGAGATTATAAACGATCCAAAAATAGACCACATGTCAGATGTATGGATGAAATAAGAAAGTGAGCTGGGGTGATATGTAGAAGAGAGGCTAGAGATTTGGAGGAGATGGATTGAACTTGGACAGACCTTCATCCTATAATATGATTACAATATATATATATTATATCAATAATTATGCACTTTTAACGCTCGTTAAAGAAGTTGTATTTATTAATAATTGATTTAAAGCTTAGCGCTTTCAAAGCTCCATGGGATATTGTAATGACACTTGAGGTTTAAGAAGAGCTAATAGAGGATTTATATATTATAATGATCGAAATGAAAGTGAAGATCGAATCTAACCACAAACTACGATATCTGCTCTACGGGTCACCATCTAGGCATTTAAACCTAGAAAAATTTATAGAGTAGGCAGATACGCGATGTTAAGATTCCACTTATATTTAAATATTCAGATCGTTAGCCCAAGTCACTAAGCTCAGTGGAGACACAGAGATAAAAATCTATATCTTAATTTATATCTTAAATATAAATAAAAGCCACTGCCAGAAATTAACACATAAAAATATTTATTTGTGCACATATAAAATATTTAAATTTTGAGGAATAAATTCAACATTTTAGATTTTTCTATTAATCTTTAGTTTTACATTTAAGTAAATTACAACCATGAGTTTAATATTTATTTAGTGAGTCGAGTATGAATAGACTACATAGATCTGCATTTGAAAAGAAAATATTCTTCCCTGATTTAACTGTAGGCAACAAATTTTGCAATCAAACCGGCGCCAATCCATCTGATACATTTATGTATTCAATGTAGCATGAAAATACGACAACACAAAATACTATACTGTCAGGAATGTACATCTGACCAGTAAGTAGAATTAGAGAAGACATTGTCTCTCCACCAACAGGAATGTTACATCTGTTGGCGAGTAGAACAATAAACATAAAACTCCATAGGAATGGACTGCGGTCCTTTGCCGTCTTACAAACCCATCCATAGGCAAACAGAAGATGTGTGGTGTATATATATAATCCTGCCCATAGCGAATCTCATACTACATCTACAATTACACAAATATATCCAATCCATTGAACCAATTCAACTACGAAATTAATAACCTAAGATTACCCTCCCTTAATATAACTTTACAAAACTATATAGCCATTCACGCTGACTTAAATTTAACATTTAAATACGTTCGCACAGATTATTTTTATACAATTTGTTTTATAATGTCGAGTATACATCGGCTGCACAGATTCCGTGGTCAAAAACCTTCCAAATTAAACACAACCGATCAAAATACAAAGTCAATCGATAACGTCAATTGCTGAGGGAATACAGGAGACCCTTTGGTGTTCATCATAAGACACCGCAGTGACATTGTTGACTTATATGTTCTAATCGACTGTGAAAACCACAACATAATCAACCGTTAACGAATCTATGCAACTACTATACCCAACTTAAATGTAATGCATTTAATAATTTCTACAATAAATATTATTACAAATAAAAATAATAAAATGGAAATGATTTTAGCAAAACTTAACTATATAAATTTAAACAATCAATTATTAATTTGAAAATCAAATAAGAGTTCATTTTAAAATTTAAATTAGCTGAATCTTTAAAAAAAACAATGACGAAAGTTCTTAATTACTTTTTTTTGTTGTTGTTAATTTGTAAACTTCATAGCTCACGGTAGAAGAGTCCAGGTTTCTGCTTTTAATTCCCACGTCACCTCCATTGGAAGTTAATGTTCTGGAGATGGCAATAGCTGGTTCAAGGTATCACAGTCTTTTCATTTTTTTTTATAGAGAGTGTGGTATGTGCATCCTACCACATCTCTCAAACACAAAACGCTGGAACTGTCAGAAAAAACTGTATTTCCCTTTTTATATTATCCACACGGATTCAATCAACAAAACATCACTAATCCATCACTTTCATTAGGGTCCGAGCCAAGGCTTAGTGCTTCCATTGGTCAAGCTAATTTCTCTTTATTTTCTTATCTATCTTTCGTCAGATCATTTTAATTATACGAGAGCCCAAGAGCCAGTTTGGTTTTCGATAATTCATAAACAAATCATTTCCATTTACAGATTACATTAATTAATACCTGTTTTTATTTTTAAATCTTGTACTTTTTTATAAAAAAGTACGTTCAAATACTTATTTGTTTTTTTTTTTTTTTAAATATTTTTAAAGTTTGGCCTCTGTGCGAATGTATATACGTTTAACAAACATTTTAATTTTAGCGTTTAGTTTTTTACTTTTATTTGCGAACTTTTAAGTTTTTATTTTAAATTAATGTAACATATTTATATATCGTTACAATATATATTTAACTATATACAACAGTGAGTCAATAAATCATCATCAGAATTTACTTTTGAATCATTAACTTCAGTTATAGACAGGGTATGAGCACAGACTTTCACATGACCCACCACTCTCCACACTATCTCATAACACTGATACACCTGAACACACATGTCGAAAAGATAAATAATCACCAATATACGTATTTCATGCTAAACCAGCAATCATCAGTTGGTCCAGATTACTATCTCTACACATATATGCTACAAGTGCTCAGATATATATTAAGATAGCAAATCCTCCTACTTTAATGGACAGGCTTCAATGTACTCCACACTTCAACTGTCCATCCAATTGGAAAATCTGATGATGGAATGCTCAAAGGCCACCCTTAGGCCGAGATTGTTGTCACACCCATGTTGACCTAAAGGTATATATAAGCCTGTGTATTTAATCTATTACATATTAGAGGTGTCTGCCTATCCCTTGTATCTGTATTTAATGGATTATGTCCTGTACATGAGGGGTCAAATTGACCTTTAGGTCAATATGGGTGTGACAACAATCTCGGCCTAAGGGTGGCCTTCGAGCATTCCATCATCAGATTTTCAATTGGATGGACAGTTGAAGTGTGGAGTACATTGAAGCCTGTCCATTAAAGTAGGAGGATTTGCTATCTTAATATATATCTGAGCACTTGTAGCATATATGTGTAGAGATGGTAATCTGGACCAACTGATGATTGCTGGTTTAGCATGAAATACGTATATTGGTGATTATTTATCTTTTCGACATATGTGTGTTCAGGTGTATCAGTGTTATGAGATAGTGTGGAGAGTGGTGGGTCATGTGAAAGTGTGCTCATACCCTGTCTATTACATATATAGACACAGGTATATATAAGCCTGTGTATTTAATCTATAACTTCAATTATGTAAATGAGTTATTTATTTTTTATATAGCGTGATGTTTATGAATTGTAATAAATTAATGATCAACATTTCAAACTAATGCACAAGCGCTTTATGAATCTTAATAATAAATGAATACTTCTCCTTTCCAACACAACATAAAGTCTTTGTGAAAGAATAGAATGAATCCACCTGTTCTTTCAACCCAAACGCTTAAGTATGGGAAAATCTTAAGTACTGGAAATGAAAGCGTGGAGATATTAACCAATCACTTTAAATGCTGATCATTAGTTTATTACAATTCATAAACATCAAGCTATATAAAAAATAAGTAACTCATTTACATATGTTTAATTTCATTTAAAAATGACGTATTGTAAATTATAGTAAATTTCGCAGGCGTTATTCATTCAGACATAGTAAAAATAATTTAAAGTGATTGGTTAATATCTCCACACTTTTATTTCCAGTACTTAAGATTTGCCCATACTTAAGCATTTGGGTTGAAATAATAGGTGAATTCATTTTATTCTTTCACAAAGACTTTATCTTGTGTTGGAAGTGAAAGTATTCAGTTATTATTAAGATTCATAAAGCGCATGTGCATTAGCTTGAAATGCTGATCATTAGTTTATTAACTTCAGTTATATACATTGATAATTATTACTAATTATTTATTTGGATAGAGATTGTCATATCATACTTACATGAATATAAACTTTAAATCTAAATTTAAAAAATAATATATCTATTTTTTAATTAAAAACATGAAAAAAAAAACTATTCTACATCTCTTTTTCCATGTGTAATATCTTTTTACATAGGATTATATCTTATATTCTACCACACAATGATTTAAACAGTAAACTATTTTACTTGCTATTATCATAAATTAACTTGCACCCAATATTCTGTTTACTTCTATATATATTTAAACCTTTGAATCAAATAATTATTTATATAAATAAATTATTCTCCACATACTCTTTATTTATTTTTTTTATTGTGTAATTTACATTTTATTTTCATCATTACCATAATATTTAAAAATAAACAAATATAGCACTGAAGGTATATAATATCCAAGAGTATTCTTTTGAAGCAACTGATGTGATGTACTGTTGCTTCTCCTTTTTCGGAGTCAGGAATTTCTCAGCCAGCCACTATGCTGAGAGAAACCTGTTAGCCACCTTTTCTTTCCCCACCCTAAGTTCTTATATTCATCTTTGTCCTGCTCCATCCCATTTCCACAACATAATCTTTGACAACTTCATGGCCTTTATATCTAAATTCTCCCATATTTCCCCAAACCCAGCATAAAAAAACCAATAACCCATTTTCTGTATAATCATTTTGTTTATATTTATTCTCCCACAACATTATTATTTGTACTCTTTCTGCTTGCAGGAATTTACATTCAATTACTATGCCTTTCTTGCATAACGTGCAGACTAAATCACCCATATTTTTCCATTTGTATATATTTCTTTATTGCTAAAGAGACCTGTTTGAGCTTTAAACAGTAAACTATTTTCCTTGCTATTATCATAAATTAACTCGCAACCAATAATCTGTTTACTTCTATATATATTTAAATCTTTTTTTACTCTCCTTACTAGTTCTCTATCTTTTCAACTTCCTATTTTTTATTAATGCATATATTCTTCTATCCCATTCCTGCCACTATAACACTCAACAATTCTCCTAAACCAATCATTCCACCTTTTGTATAATTCATCATTATCAACCATTATCAATCCACTGCAGGATGAAGGTCTCTCCAAGTTTAATCCATCTTCTCTGATCTTCAGCTTCTCTTCTCCACATCACCCCTGCACACTTTCTTATTTCATCCATCCATCTCACATGTGGTCTCTTTCTGGGTCTTTTACAATCTCTTGGAATCCAGTTTAAAATTTCAATTGTCCAACTATTATCATCTCTTCTAGAAATATGACATAAATTATTTATATAAATATTCTGCATATCTTATTACCTTTCTCACCCAGTTTGTTGCCTGCCCTTTACTCATAACTCAGTTAAATACTATTTTGGCTATTCTCTTATTATCTATAAATTGCAATGTACTCAACATTTTCATTTTGCTTTTTGCATGTCTCATATAAAAACTTAACCATCCCATTTCTCCATGAATTGCCATTTGCCATCCACACATCTGCTATTCATGCATGTCTTCCTACTTCCCTTTGTATTTTTTCTAAGTAATCTAACACCCTTTTACTAGTACATAATGCATCGTTACCATATGTTAACCCTGCTATTGACACTTCAATACAATTCTAGCTATGTCTTATTTCTTATATGAAAACACTATTCATTTTTTATCAGTTCTTTCTTTTCTTTGCTTCATTTATCAATTTCAAGCAATTTTTCCAATTACTTAAAACAATTCCCAAATAGTTATACCTATTAACTACATTTATATCTCCCAATAAAAATTATTTACCTTCTCTTTCCCCAGTATATTAATCATCATTATTTTTGTTTTGTTTTTACCAAATTTAATCCCCACCCCTTTACCCACCCTTTCACATGTCTTGAGCCTAACTTCCATATCTTCCCTACTTTTCATGCATGAGAATATATCATCTGCAAATAAAAAACCTGATAGTGTATATATACTCTCTCCCTCCAATTAATGGCATCTCTACCTCTCTTCCTAGTCTTTCTATTGGCTTTCTCAAATATAACAAAAACAAAATAGATCACATAGGGATCCTTGCCTTAGTACCATTCCATTTTTAACCTTAATTGATTCTATATATCCTAATTGATAAGTATAATAATTATTTTCATACAATCTCTCAATAAGATCCACTAAAGCTCTATTCATTCACAAATTTACTAACCTTACCAATTATCTACTTCTATTTACTTTATGTGATGTGATGTATTGTGGCTTCTCCTTATATGAAGTCAAGAATATCTCTGCAATTATGCCCAGAAAAAAACCTGTTATCCACTTTATTTTCCATTCCCCACTCTAAATTTTCCCATACTCTGCTTCATCCCATTTCCACAACATAATCTTTGCCAACTCTATAGGCTTTATATCTAAATCCCCCTCATCTTTTCCCAAACCCAGCATAAAAACCAATAATTCACTTTCTGTGTAATCACTTTTATTCATATTTATTCTTCCATAACTTCATTATATGTACCCTTTCTGTTTTCAAGCATTTACATTCAATTAACAAAGGTCTAATATTTTCTATTCCTTACTTACATAATTTACAACATAAATCGCCCATATTTTTCCATTTACAAGTATATTCTCTTGTAGCTAAAGATCCCATTCGAGCCTTAAACAATAAACTACTTTCCTTACTATTATCATATATTAACTCACACCTAGTATTCTGTTTATTTCTATATATATTTAAACTCTTTTTACTCTCCATACTATTTATCCATCTCTGTAACTCCCTATTCTTTATTAATAACTATTCTTTTATCCCATTCCTTACTACAATAACAATCAACAATCCTCTTAACACAATCATCCCATCTTTTGTACAAATATACCAATATAAATTCTTTATCCAAATCTTGTGCATACTCATTAGCTTTCTTACCCATCTTGTTACCTGTTTTTTACTCATAACCCAATTAAATACTATTTTGGCTATTCTTTTATTATCCATAAACTGCAATCTACCAAACTTTTTCATTTTACTTTTTGTATCTCTCATATGAAAACTTGACCATCCCATTTCTCCTTGAATTGCCTCTTTTGCTGTCCATACATCTGCATCCAATACATGTCTTCCTACTTCCCTTTGAACTTTTTCTAAGTAATTTAATATCTCTTTACTAACATATAATGCATTATTACCATATGTTAACCCTGCTACTGCAACTCCTTTCCATATAATTCTAGCTACATCATATTTACTATATGAAAACACTGTTAATTTCTTTATCAATCCCTTTCTTTTCTTTGTTTCATTTATCAATTTTTTCTCCCATTCATCCAAATAATTTTTCTGATTACTTAAAATAATTCCCAAATAACTATATCTATCCACAGCATTTGAAAATATACGCCGGTAAATGCAGATTTCCTTCATTATATCTATGTTTTTGTACGAGGATTATTGTGAAGGAGTGTTTAAATTAAACCAATATATTTTGCCAGTTGTTGATATATATCTTCAACTAGATTTTGACCATCATTTTCAAAGTTTAATTAATTTCAAGCAAATCTATATTGTTTATAGATATAAAGTCTGCATATTTGTAATGCTTAGCTTACTTTTAAATCAGACTGGTTTTTTTTTAACTCATATAAAAATAATTGTTTTTTATGTGCAAATTTATATTCACGATTTGCATAATTATTTTGCATATTCATGTAAGATGCAATTTTTAAATATCAAAATTATGGTTTTGTTAAATTAATATTTATTTTTAAATTGTAATATTCAACCATAATATTAATTAAAATTTATTAAATCATTATTTTATTATTATTTTTCATTCAACTTTTACTTTATACTAATTCCTTAATATTTATTGTCTGTGTTTGCTTTTAAATGTCAAAATGTTCTCAGCTTTATATTTATCCTCAATTAATTTCTGGAAGATAATGTGTCATGGTGTGCGGATTTATACTTAATCATAAATAAATACTGGTACAGTATATATACATAGGAATTCATAATTAAGGTATAATTTTGAGAGCAAATGAAGATATCTAAAGATATTGCTGTATACATGGACATGGAAAAAAAAGGTTACTTCATATAATTAACATATATAAAAAAAAATGATCGTGTGTGCAGGATTTTGAAAGTGAAAGAAATAAACAATTTTATATATAGATTTATTAAATTTATAAATATACTTATATATTAATTGGGGGGAGGGGCAGTTCAATATTTAAAAAATTTTAAAAAACAATGTTTATAATCTGCAAAATACATACCTTCAGCCTGTGTAATTATAAGACTAATTTAAAATTAATGACAATCCCTTTAAAATAAAAATATCAAAAAAGAAACCATGAGTGATAATGTGTACTAATGTCCTCGTGTAATCTCTGCTAATATATATTCTCTTTTTTACATAATTATTGATTGTGGACTTTGTAATTACAATTTATAATACATTAGTAAAATTTAATGGTGGCCCAAATAACCCATGTATATGAAAGAACAGTGTATATATCAAAATAAATATCACACGATTGCTTTTTAGCACATTGAACTGTAATAACATCAGTCTTATTTAAGTTAACGCAAGATATCTGGAAGCAATGCTACCAAACTGCAATTTTAAATCAGGATTAAGCATTGTAACAAATAGTCTGATGAATTTTAAAAGTTACTGAATGGATGGATTCATTTGTTTTTCATTATTACTAGTAGTAATTGCCTATGTATCTAGAAATTTTTGTATCATCACTAAGCGAAATAAAATAAAATGACTTACATCACTAAAAAATACTAAAGTTTCAAACTGAACCATCTTCTATCTAATTTTTTGTTTATTGTATTAAAGACTGTTGAAAGCAGAATAAGTTGTATTTCAGGAGAAGAATCATATGATGTAAGCTGTATCCTATTTTTTTTTGAACACTCAAAAATAACCATAGTCAGACAACTTGGTTAAAGACTAGTTTTAAATAGTTTAGAGGTGAACAAGAAGACAAATGGCAAATCTTAAGGAGTTTGAAATTTTCAAATGTAGATGAAAAAATATCCATATTTTTTGTTATCAATCTTTCCCTATTGACTCACCAGAAGCAGTGAGATCATGTAGATCACCTTTCTTAATTGAAAAGCATAATAAAAATAGGTATCAGTACTATGTTCCCAGCATTTTACCATGATGACAATGTCCTTCAACCCACCATTTTTTGATTGACAAGTACCTTTTGCTTTTATTTTCTTCTAAATGCAACTTTTTGCACAAGGCACAATATCCGGTTTCTTTTTCAAACTCTTCATTGACAGTAAACTTATTTTTCCATTTAAAGTATTTGTTATATTCAGTAAAATTTTTATCTAAAAATAAAAGGTACTTAGACAAATCATGAGGGTTTTTAAAGTCCTTAACATCTATATAAGAATGTGGGGGTGCTATGGAACTGTAATTTCCTCCTCCGTAAACAACAGGAACCATCCCATACATTAAAGGATTAAATAATTTTTCAGTAATATAATCGGTGCATATACTATTTTCAAATGAAAAATAAAATTTATAGGTTTTTGATGCATTTCTAAAACATTCTGTTTCAAACTCTCTCGAACATTTTTTGGGACCACATCCTCCAATTATGTCAACTGAGATATATTTTTGAAGAAGCTGAACATAGTTCTCTCGAAGACTTGGGGTTTTACAGTTACTGACAAACCAGACAGCCAATTTAGTTTTCCCTTGAGAATAGTTTCTCATTGGAGCTTCAGCAAAATTAAATGCTATGTTTTCCTTCTTGATAATTTCTCCAGGTGGCATAAGTATATCAGAATCTCTTCTGTATGTCATTGTCCAATTGAAAATGGAATCAATTGAGGTAAAATCAATGCCAGAATGAACGGGAGATTCTTTTAATAGAAATATCCATTTCTGATGAGGTAACCTGTAGGTGGGCATATCTTTCAAATTAATATCTCTTACATGAAAAATAACAGCATCACTTACATTTATTTCATGTCTATTTATAAGAGATTGGCATGCAGATATGGAGCATGATTCATACGGTTTAGAACCATTTGTAGGTGAACCATACACTCCAAATATTGGAGTCCAAAAAAGAATTTTTTTAGAATTGGATTGGGATTTGAATAAAATTATGTTAAACTTGCTAATATATTTACTATGAAAGAAAATCCCATAAAAAGATAATGCCATGAAAATGCAGGCAATGAAAATATATACTGATTTCATTGGTTCCTTTCCTTACATTTCCATAAAAAAATGATTGATCTGTAAAATAATAAAAAGATAATTATTAGAATGTGACATAGCTAATGTTACTTTTGTAAGGTTAAACAAAAATTTTATAAACATGAAGCTAAGATTAACACAAATGTTGATATTTTTGTAAGAAATGATAATGAAGATTCTTAATCCAAGCCAACCTTCTAAGTATAAGTAATCACTGCATAACAGATGGTGTTTTGTAGTTTCTCATGCCCTCCTTATTAAGGCAATGAAGCATTCAACATTGATTTACTTAAGCTTATAAAATCAGCTTTGGATAATAAAAAAACATTGTTAAGTTAAGATTAAATACAAGCTGTTAGAGTCTTACATTTGTTTTGTTTTACACAGTTCACTTAACTGCTAAATCCAGATCCCATTGTTAGTTGTTTGTGACCTGTTTCTGGCTAATTGATCTTCATGCAGACACTAATTTGAATTGCAGTTTATGTGTAGCTGGGAGACAATATTGAATACTTATTTATTGAGTGCAGAATAAATTACATGGAATGTGAAAAAAAATTGAAGATAAAAAAATGAAAGAGAAGATATTTTACATTTTTTTTTTGTTTAGTTTTATAACAAATCTGGGGAAAATGAAATAGCTTTTATTAAAATGGAATAGAAAAGAAATAGAAATCAATCAAGGCTTTAAAATATTTGTTAAAAAATAAAAAAATAATCAATAGCTTTGGTATGTGGGGAATTCATAAAAAGTTGAGCACCAGAAATTCCAGAACTCAAATTGACTGATCTCAGAACCTTAGTTTCGGTCTAACACTTCACCACTACAGTAAATTATGCAGAGCAATATTTCGGTAATAAGAAGGACATAATGATTTTGAAATAGGAATATTTTACATGGGTGACAGGAATTTTTTGTCATATAATCTATGCGCAATAGTTTATTTTCATTTAAGAAAAGGCTGTTTGACCTCAACTGTTTCTGGCTAATTGGTCTTCATTAGGCATTGGTACAATTCATTCATTTTATGATAAATGTATTGGTTATGTTATCCAAGCTAATGACTCAATGTTTTTAGGTTGAGTTGAATTCAAACCACTTTGATTGTACTATTACATGGATTCCTTGAAATTGACTCCATATTTAGAAATTTTAGAGAATTCACTTATAATTACTTCACACTTTTGAAAGAAAAATATACTATTGAAATAAATATGTTCAAAATATAAATAGAATGTCATCAGTATAGTTAAATCATATACATTGTGTAAGGTTTTCAAAATCTCTCTACAAGCTTGAATCGCAATGTTTAAATATATATATATGCTGCAGAAAGGAGTTTGCTATTAACTGAAAGGAGACCCTTTGATTCCGCTTGGAGGCCTTAAAGGAACCGAGCTGGACAAATTCCTAATGTCCACTCCATACACTCTTGTCATTGCAGCTGTTATTACTATGTAATTATTCATATAGTATATGAACATGGATGGGCTGATCACCAACATGCATTAGCCAGCATGGTGAGTTTATTGGCTTGGTACCTCCAAGTTTAAGAATATTTTTTCCAATATATACAATCATGACAGACAAAAATAAATCATGGCCCCTTATTACCAGGAGGCTGTAAAGTCACCAATTAAGTCAGCAGTTGGTGCCCGAAGGCAGAGGTTGCTAAGAATACCCTGATTGCAGATTCAGGCTGCCATTTGATGATGACTTTTTATTTAGGTACTTAAACTGAAGATCACTTTCAAGTAAAGGAAGATTGCAAGAGCTAGAAGAATAACTGTCTTATATTAAATGGGACATTATTGAACTTTGTGAAGTTAGAAGAAAAGGTGAAAAAACAATTGATTTAAAAAGTGGACATATACTCTACTATAAAGGCACAAATATTGGAAATCCGAGTGAGTAGGATTCATTATAAATAAAAAATGGAAGATTAACATTGTGGAGATTGATAGTGTATCTGATGGAGTGGCAAGATTAGTTTTACAATTTAATAGGAGATACCAAATGCAGATAATTTAGGTTTATGTCCCAACAAGTTCTCATAGTGATGAAGTAGTAGAAGATTTTTATATGGATGTACAAAAGGCTTTTGATCAGAGTAAACAACATTTTAAAATTGTTATGGGAGACTTTAATGCTAGAATTGGTAACCTAATGAAGATGAAAATGCTGTAGGTAATTTTGGTTGTGGTAATAGAAATGAGAGAGGACACAGACTTGTGGAGTTTGCAGAAAAAGAAAAACTTTATATTATGAATTCTTTTTTTGAGAAAAATATTAAAAGGAAATGGACATGGAAGCATCCAAATGAAAGCTGAGCAGAATTGGATTATATTTTGACTAACAGAAAATACATATTTCAAGATTGTAATGTTCTTAATAAATTTAACACAGGAAGTGATCATCGATTAGTAAGATGTAAGATATTTCACTATAAACTCATCAACACTCCTTTAACACTTTAAGCAAATAATTTTATTTATTATAACAGTTTCAACTGTACTAGCAGTCTTCTTCAGATGTACAACATAAAAAATTATACAAATATTATATCAATTCAACCAAAATTCTTATTCTTCATATTTTCATATAAAATTATAATAAAACAAAATAATATAAAGCAAAAACAACTCAATCCAAAAACTTTTCAAACAAAAAAATTTTTTCAAATCTTTTAAAAACCCAAAACATAAAAATTAAACTATAAAAAATTAATAATAAAAATATAAAAATTTCTTTACAATTTTAATTATTTTTTAAAATTACAACCAAATAAATGTATTAAAACAATTCAAATTTTATCATCAAACCATTAAAAACAAAACTCATTAAAACATTAATCTAAAAATTAATACCAAAAGTTATCATCTTTAACATAATTAATTACATAAATAAGATACATGTTAATGCAAAACTAGAGAGACAAAAATTATTAAGAAAAACAATATTTACAGTTGATATTCCTAATCTTCAGAAAAATTCTAATGAATTTAAATTAGAACTCACAAATCGGTTTCAAGTATTAGTAGATTTTGAACATGATTCAGATTTGAATGACATTAATAGGAAAATAACTTGATACACTTTTAAAAACTGCAACAAAGATAGCTAGTAGAAAAAAGCAGCAATTGACTAATAAAATTTCTACTGAGACTAAAGAATTTATGAAGAAAAGAAGGAATATGAGGATATACAACAATGATGCATTAAAAAAGATTGAATATCTCAAAATTTATAAAATGGTGTGGAAAAGAGTTGAAAATGATATAAGAAAGTATAATTGTGAACTAGCAAGGAAAACTATAGAAGAGAATAAAAGTCTAAAGAGTGTAAAACAACATTTTGGTATTGCTAGGAAATTCATATCTGTAATAAGAAAAAAAGATAAAATTATTACTAAAAAGAGAGATGACATCATGATATGGATAGAAGACTTCTATCAAGAATTATATAGCAATAAAGAACAATTACCTTATATATCTATTATATCTTTTGAATTGCCCAGAATTTTAAATGAAGAAGTGAGACATGCAATTAAATTTCTGAAGAAAGGAAAAACTTCAGGTAATGATGGAATTATAATTGATATATTAAAAGAAGCAGGTGAAGAAATAGAATTTTTTTTGCAAAGTTATATACCAAATGTCTAAATGATAAAGATGCACCAGATGATTGGAAGAATTCAGTATTAATGTTAATATTTAAAAAAGATGATAAAGAAGATATTAAAAATTACAGACCAACAGTCTTTTATCAGTTTTATATAAAATTTTTACTAAGATAATTACAACTCATCTACAGAAAACACTGGATTTTCACCAACCAAGAGAACAAGCTGGATTTAAAAGTGGTTTTAGAACAATAGATCATATCCAGGTATTGAGAGAAGTTATAGAAAGGACAAATGAATATGAGTTGCCATTATGTTTAGGATTAAAAGGCATTTGATTCTATAAACATTTCTTCAGTGATTAAAGCATTAGATCATCAAGGTGTAAATCAACATTGAAAAGGTGTAAAACAGGGTGACTCCATATCTCCAAAACATTTTACAGCAGTGCTGTAAGAAGTATTTTGTGGATTAAAATGGGAAGCTAAAGGAGTGAAAGTAAATGGAGATTATTTAAGCCATTTAGATTTTGCAGATGATGTAGTTGTTTTTGCAAATAATGCTTTAGAGCTCCAGGAAATGTTGCAGGAGTTATCAGATGAAAGTAGGACTAAAAATAAATGTTAAAAAGACTAAAGTAATGTTTAATAGATTTTCTCAAAATATGAAAATAAAAGATTGATTATGATGAGTTAGAAGAAGTTAACAGTTACAAATACTTTGGTCAGATTATTAATACAGATGGAAACATAAAGGATGAAATTAATCATAGAATTAAACTTGGTTGGAGTGCTTTTGGTAGAAATAACTTAATACTAAAAGGAAACATGCGTATGTGCTTGAAAAGGAAGGTTTTTAATAAATGTGTTTTGCCAGTTCTTACTTATGGATTTGAGACTTGGACACTTAATAGAAGAGCAATGCAGAGACTTCAGACCACTCAAAGAAGTATGGAGAGATGCATGTTGGGAGTAACAAGAAAAGATCGAAAGCACAATGTATGGGCAAGAAAACAGACAGGTGTTACTGACCTCATTGAAAAAATTAAAAGACTGAAGCGGAGTTGGGCTGGACATATTGCTAGAAGAGATGATAATAGATGGAAAATTGAAATTTTGAACTGGATTCCAAGAGATTGTAAAAGACCCAGAAAGAGACCACATGTGAGATGGATGGATGAAATAAAAAAGTGTGCAGGGGTGATGTGGAAAAGAGAAGCTAAAGATAGGAAAAAATGGATTGAACTTGGAGAGATCTTCATCCTGCAGTGGATTGATAATGGTTGATGATGACAATGATATATATATACACAATAATTCAGCATTTTTTTTACTTTATTTTTGTATCTCATTCGACTATTTTCTAATAGTTTTTTTGCTATTTTAAAGAGTCAGGGGTTTAATTACATTTATAGGAGAAGGGACTGTATGGATGGATCTAAAATGATCCTTAAATTCTCTTATGCAACTTAGATATTATCATGGATATTTCTCTAAGCAATTTAATAAAGTGGTAGACTCAAGAAATGCAATGTGGATTCTGCTTTATCAGGATCAGGAATCTCTCAGCCATCTTCCCTTTCATTTCCCGCCCTGTTCTTCTCTATCCTGCTCCATTCCATTTCCACAACATAATCTGTGTCAACTCCATGGCTTTTATATCTAAATCCCCCTTATCTTTTTCCAAACCCAGCATACAAACCAAAAACCCACTTTCTGTATAATCACTTTTATATTCATTCTCCCACAATTTCATTATTTGTATCCTTTCTGCTTGCAGACATTTACAATCAATTAACAGATGGCTAATATTTTCTATGCCTTCCTTACATAACTTGTAGACTAAATCATTCAAGCTCTTAAACAGTAACCTACTTTCCTTGCTATTATCATGAATTAACTCTCACCCAATATTGTTTACTTTTATATATATTTAAGCTTTTTACTCTCCATATTAGTTCTCTCTCTCTCAAATTCCCTATTTTTTATTAATGCATTTATTATTCTATTCCATTTCTTGCCATTATAACAGATCAATTCTCCTAACACAATCATCCCACCCTTTCTATAAGTATACTGGCATAATATCTTTATCCAACTAAAAGTTTCTAAATTGAAGTTCCACCTTCTGCTTCAAGTGTGAACTGTTTTTATCAAAAATATTAAATGGATACATTATATCTATTAATTCAGTAATGATGTAATCTACAATGGTTTAGAACTGTATTTCTCAAAGTGGGTGGTACTAGCCCCCAGTTGGTGGTGAAGACTTCTAGTGTGGCAATAGTGGATTCAGAAGCATTTGGGGGGTGTTCAGGTGGTCTAGCCTTGGCAACGCACTCTCAAACCACTAATTTTTATATTATTTCGCAGATTTTATGGTTATTTTATAAATTGTTTATGTGCAAGAATATATAAAAAAGAGGGATAGTCAGAGTAATTGTAAATGTTTTGCACATTTTTGATGTTTTTTTTTTTTTGTCTATTAACTAGTTAAAAGGAATGCAGGTTATTATTGTATGGCAAATTTTAAATTTTACTAATAGATAAAAATGGTTATCCTGTGCATTATATTTTTTGTTAAAAAAATAAAGTAATTGAAGGCCAATATCAGCTGAGAGAATCTAAAAATATGTCATATCTCAGATTTGTTTATTTTATTTTTTTTGGTTTTGAATCTTTTGTAAAGATGGAAAAAGCTATTTCCATTGATGGTTTTTTTGTCTATTATGTTGCTATAAATTTTATTGTATTTTTTTTTTTTTTGTTTCTCTATAAATTATTATTTGATTTTTGTACTTTAAAACAGTTCTACCAAATTAATTTTTGGTATGCTTGTGTGTATGCCGAAGCGTAGATATATATATATGTTTGTTGTTGTTTGCTTTTAACACACTGTTCTATTTGAGAAAACAGAAATTTACTTTGAGTGAAATTATTATTATTTTTGTAATCTCTGTATGTCATTATTAAAAATTTATTGACATGCTGATTTGGGGTTGTTGTTTTTTTTGCTTTGTTGGCAGTGGTATTTCTTTTTTGAAAGTGACACATAAAGGTGAGGTTTAAGATTAGCCTTTCAAAGATATACTGCTTAAAACTTCATGATACCAATTAGCAGGGTGTTAGAGTTTTGGATAGGGAGAAATCAGGAAATATAATCGATTTTGGTTTGATTTGACTCATTTAAACTTAAATTTAATAACTTCTAATTTTTTTTATTGTTATTGATATTGAATTTATGTTGATGCCACATTCCTATGTATGACATTGACATCATGTTATATTTTGTGTGCATCATATGAATTACAGGGTAGGCATCATCTGGTGCAGTACAGATTGAATGCGAAAAACTACAAAATGTACGTCTTGCAAAGCGGCAGTGGCCTGAAAAAGTTTGGAAACCTGTGTTTTACAGCAATGGCTTCAAAAATAAAAGTTTCTGGATTTAGTCTCATTAGAGTAATAGGAAAAACAAACAAGTCTGAAATACTCTGTTTGCCACTATGGTGTTTTAAATGTCATGATCTTTCAGACAATTAATACTATAAAATTACTTTGTAACAAATCTATTAATTAGATTGATGAGTTAAGATTTAATTATACATATAGTAAGTATTTAAAAATAATTAAAATTGTTTTAAACAGTTTTTTTTTTTTTGCAGTGAACATTTTTGTAGAGAGTGATGGGTCGTCTGAAAGTCTGTGTTCATATATCCTATATATTAAAAATATTACATAAATTAACAGGGAGAAATTATTATCAGCACCTTACATGAGAGAATGAACTTCATTGTGTGGGCCAAAAAGATCCTGTACGTTTATAAACAATTTGTCAAAATATACTAACATAAAGCCCTGAAAAAGTGAAGAATATTTTGTTCAGGTCATCCAAAGCATAAAGATTTAAGTGAAATATAATAATCTATAGATAGGTGCAAATGAATTTAAGAGAACCAAACTCTCCATACAGTAGTGCCATCAAGTGCAAGCTTTTGTAATCAATGGATGCAAAAAGGTTTGTGCATAAAATCCACATCTAGTGCCTACTCATCCAACATCCCCAGACTAGTTTCTATGGGCCTTTCATCAATGAGAAGCCTTTGATTGAGAGCACTGCACCTGGATCTTAGGGTCTAATGCAACCTTTCAGCAGCCACCTTTTACATATTTGGTTAACTATAAAGCTAGGGGCAAAATATGGAATAACTACAGAAAAATAGATATTTCATACAGTCAGTAAACATGAAGGCTATTTTAATGTTGCACAGATAATGGAATAGTAAAGTCAACTAAACATTTTAAAAAATATTTTTAGAATCGAACTTTATGAGTCTATAAGAATAAAAGTACATATAATTTTATGTAGAGAATTTTACCTTAATTTTAAAGAAATAGTTTTTTCATTAAATAAACGTACAATTACTTGTTTATGAGTTGTTTCAACATTTTAATTAGACGATTGATTTTCATCAGAAAATACAAATAAATGACATTAAAAATTAATAATTATTTCCAATTCTCGTAAAGTAAAAAGTTTTATTTTCTTAATCAGAATATTACAAAAACTTTTACACACGTTATTCATTAAATAATAATAATTCATTAAGTAAAAAAATACGTTTGAACAATATGTATATGTGTTTCTATGCGAAAAATATCATCATCATCATTGTCAACCATAATCGCGATTCACTGCAGAATGAAAATCTCTTCAAGCTCAATCCACCTACGATTTTTTGCCTCTCTTCTTCACATTAAAAAAATATATGTATACAAAACGGTTACTGTGAAGTTATATTCAGTATTAATTAAAGAAAAGTATTTATTGTATAACATTAAATGCTAAACAAATAATAATTAATAAAAAAGTATTTTAATTAAATTGCTGTATAACTAAATAATTCAAGAATCGTAATAATGTCTATGTTATCTTATCTTTATTTCTTAATTGGCCAAATTTTTATTGTTCACTTTGTTAGATGGAAATTAATCTAGATATACTTGTCTCACTAATAAAAAAAATGGTCATTTTGAAGATTTAATTAATTGGTAAACACGCCACTAATCTTTTTATACATATATTTATTTAGCATAGGGAATTTTAAATCACGTTAATCTCGGATGAAAATACAATGAAACTAAGTGCTTTATTGATTCTGTAAACATTTCTAATTGTTACACACAATTATTTATTATGTATATATATTGTGCCCTTATCTGTAGGTCATAATAAGGTAGAAAGGTCAATTACTAAAAAATTTTAAATTTTAAGTTATATTTGTATGATATATAAATAATAGTAGGATAATTATATTTTATAGTACAATTTAAAGCTGAAAATACCTGGTATATAACAGTGTAATAAATTATTTTAAAAGAAAACAGTTAAATAAAGCTTAATTATATTCTTGCTTATGGTTGTAAAAGCTGGCCATATAAAATAATACAGCTATAGATAGTTAAAAGCATATTAATAATTTGAATATAATATTTTTAAAACTAATAAATTAAATAAATGCTAGATGTAATGTTATAAGTGTATTTAATAATCAAAATTAATAGAGTATATTTTATTATAAACTTTGGGATGGTGAGAATTATATTTAGTTCTACAAGTTTTAATTATTTTCCAAATTTTTATAAAATATATCAGTTTTGGTAATTTAGACCGAGACATAAATAAAAAATTATCTGATAAAATTAGTAAAACACGTGACTGTATATTATATACCTTCACACACACACTTGTTAAAATAATAATAAAGTTTGTGAATTTGAAACTGGATATAATTGCCATCGATCAATTAAAGTAAAAGTTAAAATATTAAATATTGTTTTAATAATTGTTTTTAAAGTTTAAATAATTTTGATAAAACTAAAATTGAATTTAAAAAAAATAATAGTCTAAATAATATTTGAGACATTATGTCATCAATTCTTCAATTTTAAAAGTCTAATCTGTTATATAACTAAATGTGTAAATTTGTTCGCGCTAAAAAAAGTCATTAACCAATCAACAGAGGTAAATTAGCAGACAAAAATATAAGAATTAGACGAAGCGGGAGAAGTAATGTGTAAGTGAAAGAGAAAGTAACATTTTTTTGTAGCTGATAACACCGTAGCTGGAAAAGTGATATAAATTTAAAATTTAGTATTTATTTTAAGGGTTCTTCTGTAACATATAATATATTTTGACTGCCTCGACATGGATTGCTAATTTTAAAAGTTATCTTACCAGGGAATTTTATTCAAGTTTAGCCAAAAAACCTACAGTAAAGATGGAAGTACAAGGAAAAATACCTAAAAATATTGCTGAAGGAAAAATATTGGGAAAGTACCTTAATACAGCTTTATTTATGCTCAACCAGAAACGTATTATTGTCACTCAGAGAAATATAAATGGGACACTATATGAGAACTTAAAAGAGAAGTTAATTGCCGTCAGGAAAAAATTATGACGCACAAATTTATAAGGCTAATTTAAAGTTATTTATTCTTCTCTATGGAAAAATTTAATATGCGTTTTTATTATAAAGAAAAATAATGATGAAGAAAGAATGTTTATCTTTTAAAGGAAAACATTAGTAAAATATATAGTTCCAGAATTTCAAATAAAGAAAAAAGGTTAAAGAATATGAAAGTGCTATGATGTATTTTATAGAAAAGGAGCCGAAAAACTTTATCTAATTAAAAATATTATAACGTATTCAATGGAAGAAATGCTTGATTTAGAAAAGATAAAATTAAATTACTTAATGAAAATGGATCCATGGAAACAAAAATTTTATTGAAGATTTAAATAAAGTACCCAGAGGATGCATCGGAAAAGTCGCGCGGGAAAATACTAGCAGACAATAGTAGAAGAGAATATCATGAATTAATAATTGTATACAATATTGTGAAAACCAAGGATTGTCGTCTATGAATATTTATTAAACAGAGTAGTAATTGTTTTACTTTAAAATAGAACATTAAGTGACTGAAGAAGAAATAAAATATTTTTTTTTTTAGCTTTAATATGAACGATTTTCAAGCAAGTTCAATAAAGAAGTACCGTAAATATAATTTAAATATTTTTACTGATTATATTTGAAAATAAAATGCTAGGTGAGATTAGGGAAAACATATAAACATAAATTTAATAATAATGAGATTTAAATATAATAGCTTAATAGAATGATAGAAATATTGTTTTAAAAATAAAGTGTATGTATGGAAGTCTAATATCTACAAGAATTAATGGGATGGTGAAGCCTACAGAACACGATCGAGAAGATAAAGATCGTTTTGGTAATTTTGATATTTATTCATAATGCATAATGTATTTTTTTTTAGATCGTCTATTGATTAAGAATGATGTGTGAAAGTTTAAATTCTATGTACACATTTTATACAACATTAAAACATATTATGAGATAGGAGTAATTTTAAATATGCATGCAATAAGTTATTTAAAGTATATTAATAATATAATTCGACAGAACAATTGTGTGATTCTTTTGAACTTTCATGTAATAAAGTATTCAGATATTTTAAAATAGTTTGTATATGATAAAATATACGAGGAAAGTAGTAAAAGATTTTCTTAAAGAACAGCGGTATAGTTTTGAAATAAAATGAATTTTATTATTGTTAGAAATGCAGTTAGGAATTTGTCGATGTACTGTATAGAAAAATCTTGAGGAATAAAATCGGATAGTGACTTGGTAGTACTAGTGTAGAAGAAACCAAGATGATGTTTTGTTAAGAAATAAGAAAAATAAAGTATTTGGATCATAGTTAGTTTGTGTGATTTCAGTATAGCTAACTAAGCCCTATCACTGAACACATATAGTTTGGACAGTGTTTTTTGCGTATCTTTTAAACTTTTTGATGTTATATAAAGCTGAAGAAATAGCTTTAGCATCACTCCTATAATAGAGGTGGGTAGACAGACAAAGGTCACTCCTCTATAATGTTTTTAAATTCACTGTGCCATTATTGTCAAGGTTTATGACGGATAATATTCTAGTTATATTTTGATCCTGTGCATCTATTTTCGCTATCCTTGTTTCGTGAATCTGCATCGTCAGAAAGATATTTTCAAAGAAATAATGAATAAAATAGAATTGAAGATATGTTATCGTTTATGTGAGAATAGTTTATTTGCTGGAATGTATAGAGTTGTGTAATTTTAAAAGTGAAAGTACAAAATATCATAAAGAGAGAAAGAATCATATGATACAGTTTAAAATCAATTCGGAAATGAATATAAGATTTTTAAAAGAGAAATCTAAACAAAGTTTTTATAAAAGTGATAATAAAATTTTAATGTTTTAAATAATATTTAGAAAATAAATATTGCATATTTATTAAGAAAATAATTCAATAGTGTGTAATAAACATATACTTGTGCATGGTATGTTAATAGTTGTAAGTATATCATCCGAAGTAAGGCTTGAATGAGTATATTAGATTAATAAACATCGGATAATGAACTATAAAACTTAATACCAAATGTAGAAGAATGTCTTTGAATTTATGGGATTCCATACTACTAATATAAAACTAGAATTTTATTATTTTTGTAGAATGTTTACTACGAATGTAATTTTGTAAAATTAAAAATATAAATTTAATAATAGTAGGGATACAAAGTGTTAATAATAATTATATGAGAAACACATTTTGTAACAAGCTGACTATAATAAGAAATCCAATAATAATAATACTGTATTTTCTTAAGCATTTAAAAGATAAGAGTTAACTAGGAAAACTAATAGAAGTTTGATTTTCATTTTTTATAAACTAGTAAAAATAATTTTGTGATAGGAGAGTAAGGATATCCAATGTACATAATGTAAAATATTGTTATTTTTTTATGTTATTAATAAACTTTGTTGTAAATTTATTTTAAAGCTTTGTGTCTTCGTTGTTATTTCTCCACATGGATGCATGATATCACAATACACTTATAATTGAAACAGATATATAGTTTTTGCACAAAAAGGTAAACATAAAAGTGTTATAATCATTTTGAGAATTTATTAATATTATAAAATTAAAAGATCATAATTATATCATTTATTGGTCATAAGTTGGTTGCCACAATATTAAATTAAATTATATGCTAATGTTGCCCCACGTATTCTGTTATCAGATTATTAAAATACTACCACATACGTATTTATTTATTTCCTTTAGGAAGTAATAAGATTATATTATACTATTGTTGTTATTATTATTATTTATTATTGTTAGTTACTGTGTAGTGAATTATGACATAAAATTCCCTTTTCATAGTTTACTACCGTAATTTTAAATCAGTTAGAGTACAATTTATGAACCTGAGATTTATGTTATTTTATTTATCCTATTTATTTTCTTTCATTTTAATTAATTGAGCTAGATTCTTATTATAAAGCATATTAAGATATGATTATTATTTTAATTGTAGTGAAAAGAGCTTAGAAAGTCATAAGAATACTATAAGTTAGTTATTTAGTATAGTAAAAGGGGGAATAGTGTTCTTATGCCATTGAGATAGTATCATGTGGATAATATCTCAATGTAGTCTATCTCGTTCCCCGTGTCGTCACTCCATGTCTCATGAAAATAGTAAATATTTGTTAATTCATTTTAAAAAATATAACCGTATTTGTATTTTAAAGATAAGAGCTAGTAATCATTTTAATTAATGCGGAATATTTCATTTATTTATTTGTTAAACTGAGCTAGAACCCGTAAATTTTAAACAGTATATATACAATTTTGGAGAGGACGAGAGCGGTGGGGCAGGTTAGAATATATATATAGTGAAATAGTATAATAAATGCTAATTCCATTTTTAATTGTAGTTAAATCTGTAACCATGATCCTCCAAAACAATAGCTAATTAAAAATTAACCATATAGGCTAAAAACAAAAACAATAGATACTGTCAGTGCTATAATGTAGTCAAAAGGATGTGACCTCTTTTGACTGTGATTCATGAATATATATAATAGATGGACAGCTGAAATCTTAAACTGGATTCCAAGAGATTGTAAAAGACCCAGAAAGAGACCACATGTGAGATGGATGGATGAAATAAGGAAGTGTGCTGGGGTGATGTGTAGAAGAGAGGCTAGGAATTGGAGGAGATGGATTGAACTTGGAGAGATCTTCATCCTGCAGTAAGTTGATAATGGTTGAAAATGTTGATTAGGATATATATATATTATAATGGCACTTGAGGTTTAAGAGGAGATAATACAGGATATATATTTTTAACTGTATAAAACTGTGAATTAATAAAATCATCATCAGCGTTAACTATAAATAGATTTAATTAATATATAATATTAGCAGCAAAATAGGAATGTTGTAAAGTCACCTTAATTATCAGCAATCATCAGACACAATAATAAGAAACAGCACTTATTCACACACACACACACACATATATATATATATATATTGTGCCCTTTTCTATAGGTCAGAAATAGCTCATCACAGTCAATTACTAAAAATTTTAAATTTTAGAATATGTTCTCTTGATGTGTTAATTATATTGTATTAATATTATCTTAAAAGTACGATTTGAAGCTAAATAAAATACGTAGTGCATAAAATTATGATAAATCACTTAAAATAATTAATATAGGGTATATGAGCATAGACTTTCACATGACCCACCACTCTCCACTCTATCTAATAACACTGATACACTCAAGCACATATATGCTGAAAAGATAAATAATCACCAATATACGTATTTCATGCTAAACCAGCAATCATCAGTTGGTCCAGATTATCATCTCCCACACATATATACCATAAGTGCTCAGATATATATTAAGATAGACAATCTTCATACTTTAATGGACTGGCTCCAATCTACTACACACTCCAACTCTTCAACCGTCCATCTATATAGACACATGGTATATGTTAAGCCCGTGTTTCAGTTAAAATAATTAAGTAAAGTTAAAAATATTATTACATATGGTTGCAAAAGCTGGCCATAATAAATAACACAGCTATAAATATTTAAAAGTATGTCTAAAAAGTTCAATTTTAATAGACTTAAACATATAGTTAAATAAAAGTTATATTTATTTTTATAAATTATATTTAATAATCATAATTAATATCATATATTTTAAAAAGTAAGTTTTATGGTAGTGAAATTTAAATTCTATATTTTCTAAATTATTTTTCCAAATTTTATATAATTGTATTATTTTATTTAATACGACAAGTGTTGCAATTTATTATTTATTTCCAGACAGTAAATTGGATAACGTCTGTATTGGTTATATCAGTCATGTGATTTGTAAAATAATATATGGTTATACACACTTGCTTGCTAGTATTTATATTAGTAAAATTCAAAATATTTTAAAAATTGCATTATAGAATTGGATATAATTATTACCTATCATAAAAGCAAATATTAAATATTAAGTTAACTATCATATAACATGTTTAAATAATGTAATAAAGATGAATACAGTTAATAAAAAAGTTAAATATTTTGTTAAGATAAAAATAGATAAATTAAATATTAAGAGTGGGATAATTTATTAAATAGTGTTTTTAAAAAGTCTTTTTAAATATTTAAATAATTTAGTAATGTAATAATTGATTTAAAAGTAATATTTAAATAATACTTTTAAAGTTTTAATACGTCATATTTTTTATTTTGAAATTTAATTGTGTACGTTTCTAACATTATGCAAATTTGATATCAAACCAAAAGTAAGAATCAACCAATAGAATGACGTATTTTCTAAGATATAAATACCTATTGCACGGGGGATATCAGTGGTGATTAAAAAATGGATTAAAGGTAGCAGAGATCATATCAGAAGCTATCAAGGTGATAGTAATTTTTAATTTTTATTTAGTCAATTTTTTAGTGCTCTCGTACAATTTTATTTGCAAAGCTAATAGGGAAACTGTAAGATTTGTATTCAAATCTTAGTTTCACCTTAGTTCTGTCATCATTCTACCTCTCACCCTTTATTATAAGTTTACATGGATTCTGACCTTGAATATTGAATGTGGTGCATAATAATATGCAATATATGTACAATTATTTAAAACCGTCATATATGCGCACATACTCCGATATAGTCTCTATATTAAAAATAATGCACTGTAGAGTATTATTAAATTGTCATGCATGATTTGTGTAAAATTAAATAATCATATTAATCTTACTGTGATCATTTAAGTAATATTTTAATTTATAGAATAAACTAATAATTATATTTTAAACGTAAACATATTTTAAAAATAGAAATTCCCCTGCTAATTAGAGTGCAAATCATAGCGGGAGGGGGAAAAGATGACAGAGCTAAAAAGGTATTTTAAACTTACAATTATATAAAAAAGGGTTTGTCAAAATTACGTCATGTAAAAAGGTAAATTTTAAAAAGTGGTCAGATTGAAAATTTCAACCTGTACCACTAATGCATCCGTGACCTAAAGGGATATATAGCACAGACCAGAGAGACAGCTTGGATGGATGACACAGTTGTTTGATGGATCCGAGAGATAAAGAAAAAGAGAATAAAAGTAACAACTGATTATTAAAAAAGGCAGAAAAAGCTATTAAATTAAAAAGTATGCTGTTACTTGTTTCTTCTCCCAATCCAAATTTATATCTAACAATGTGCGAAGAGTAGGCACCTTGCGACACTTCTCCGGACTGATGGCTATACAATATGGAGCTTCCCATAAAATGAGATAAACCTAAACTAATGCTGCTGCCAATATATAAATATTTTTTCTAAATGAGACTGCTGTTAAACCAGGAAACTCGGACTCTCCAAACAAGTGTGCACATTTCAATGAATCAAAGGTAACAAGATACCCAAGATTAAAGACTGTGTTTGAATTCTAAAGTTAACTCTATATTTCTAATATATATTTTAATTTCATCTTTCAAAATTCCAGTATAGTGTAATTATAACTAAACTTAAATGTAGATCTGTAACTATCTGTAAATAATCTTATATTGTAATGAACCTCGTAAAATAATCTATCTCCTATTATTCTACTTGGGTATCTAAATTTTATTTGTATTCATTAAATATTATATTTCATGCCCACATGATTTTTGAGCTGATGTTTTCTTCCCATTAATTCACAGAAGAGTTGTTCCTCTTTTGCACGGCTTAAAAATTAATAAACTACCATATCTTTCAATAAACACTCAGCTCAGGAATCATAAATTAAATTCAATATGTATTATGAAGACGAGATCTATAATTATTAATATAGTGTATTGGCTACTTGGCGATCATTCATTTTAAAGTTAGTTTGTTAAGTCTTAAATAAAAGCAGTATTGTTATGAAAGAAGAGGGGGGGGGTAGGAAATAGTAAATCGATTGCTTAGTTGTGTGGGGATTGGAGGTGGATTTTATATTTATCAAAGCATATAGTAGATAAATGTGTTTGCATTATATGTGTGAACTGCGCTGGTTCATCGATGCCTTAAATTTAAATCGCAGAAATGAAATAGAGGTACTGTAAATGTTTAGTTCTCCTAATCAAGGAGCATACAAATGACTCCAATAGCAACTAACCTTGTCACATGGTCGGGGATGGAAAGGCTACAACCTCATACCGATACCATGCTTGTGACCACTCCTAAGGGCTCCGACCCAATGTTTAGCCATCCCTCTTTCTACTCCAATAGTAACTACCTTGTCACGCGGTCGGGGATGGAAAGGCTATGACCTCATACTAATATGCACTCATGACTAATACTAAGGGCTCCAACCCAACATTTGGCCATCCCTCTAGCCTCCAATGTTTCTCAGCAATTATCCTCTTAGAAAGCTGATTCTCTTATAGCTCGGCAGCATCCAAACTATCGCAGGTCAATTTAATAATGATTATGAATGTCTATGCTTAATCTAACTTCACTCCTCCACATCTTCTAATCTATAAATAAGTTATTAGAGTATATTAATATTATGAAAGTAAGGAATGATAGCTGGGTTGACAAATGCGCTCATCATTACGATCCCGTAGTGTATCTCATAACGTTCGCAACTTAAACGTGAGGCATGGGATGTAATTAAATATGATACCCTGGTAGCGTAATATATTTACATGTATAGTAATTAATCGTCATTAAATATTTATATATATACTATTTCTATGTTTGTGTGTCTGCTTAATTTAATAATACAATTAATGTCTCATTTCATTATCAACTAGTATTAAGTGTAATGCGTAGTCCGTAATATTAAATATATTAGTTACAGTCTCTTGTTTACCTGACCACCGGGCCTAGAAAGATATTGCTATTGTTATGGTAGATGCGTTGTCATGTGGGTTTTGTTGTGAATAAAATGACTATGTTCGAATATGGTATCGCAGTCCCTGAACCCACCTGTTATACCGCTCTTCGAACATGTTGGTGGAATTTTGCGACATGTTAACAAGGCATACGAAGTCTTACCATTACAATAGGTTATTATTTTAAAAAGTATTTGCAAAAAGAAAGTGTAAAAATAAAAATATTAATAATAACTTCATTTAATATGCCTTGCTAATTTTTAAAGTCCCGTTATCAGTAGTATTCGTCAAAGTCTAATATATAACTTCGCAATAATAAAATGGATATACCCATAAGGAAAACATATTCAACTTATAATATTTTAAAAATGAGTATAATATTCATTGATACAGTTTCAATAATATTGAACAAGAGGACTATTCAAATGAATAAATTAATTTTATGGACATTGTATGGGAAGCTTATTAGAAAAACTGTTTGCGGATTGAAAGTAAAGACACATTATTTTTTATAGCAAGATAATCTTGTTCAGTATTAATAAACAATAAGACAAGTATACTCTATAATAAATTTATGGAAATATCATGTTATAAAAGTAAATGTTATATCCTTTTTGAAGGAAACATTTAAAATATCTACAAGAAATTATTTTAAGAAAAGACTCACAAAAAATATTTAGAAAAGCGTATGTTATTAAAACCTGAATAGTATATAAGTTATATGCATTCGTATATAAAATTGTTTTAAAAGCTGATCATTTAAGATAAAACAAAACCTCTGAATATGTAATAAATAACAATAAATTTCCTTGAAGCAGAAACCTATAAAGAAATGAACATGTTAATAAATAAAATATGGAATTATGGAAATAAGTATTGCGCAAAAGTTTATTCAGATAGTTTAAGCTAAGCTGAAGGGAAAGGATGCATCGCCCAGCTAATAAGGAATATTCCAGAATAGGAGCTTCAAGTTATTATTTTAATAATATAATTTTATTATGATTTGAATAATCATCGTTTCTGGACAATAGAAACATAAACTGTTGTTCTATAAACTTTTCCAGGATGGATTGATTATTATTTTATTTAATTTTTCAGGATTTTAAGATGTCGTAATATATTTTTTTTATTATTCTTTTTTTTTAAAAAACTGAGATTTTCGTGCCAGAAGTTCGGACGACACTTACTGCAGGAAATGTATTGTCTTGTTCATCGTCATAGCAATGGGGGAGGTTGTAGAATTATTCTTAAGAAAACATTAAAGAAAAAAAAACTTGAGAAAGAAAATGGAAATATTCGAACTTATAAAGAACATTTGTTTTTTCAGCTGAAGACTAAGTAAATATGGTTTTAATTCATTTATTTTTTTTAAAATGTAATATTATTTTTTATAAGAGTAGGAACATAAACATTAATCTATTGATAATATTAAAATCCTATAATATAATAATTTAATAATTTAAATAAGAACATTTTAAATAAAGGTATGGATGTATTTTCATGTATGCAATGTATCTATCTAATTGATGGAAAACCAAAGACTGCATAGGTGATAACAAGCTAATATCACTTGGTAATAGTTAATGAATATTGATATTTTTATGATGTATATTTTGATTTTTTTTTAGATTGCCTATGAATTATAATGAATGGAAGTATAAATGTTTAATTATATGTAAACACATTTTATACAACACTTTTAAAATTAAGAGATTAAGATTTATTTTGAGAATATGCATACTATAATTTTATACTAGTAATATAACCCAACATGATAATAAATATTTATGTGATTCTTTTAAAAACTTTCATATTATTGGATGTTCCAAGGATTCATATTACAAGTTTGTATATGTTTTAGAATATAGAATAAGGAAGTAAAGCAAACTTTTCTTGTGGATCAGTGAGATCGATATAATTATAATGGAATTTTGTTTATTGTTTTGAATATGCAAGATAGTTATTTTGTTGATGTAACATGTGATAAATCTTTTAGGAAATAATGATAAGATAGTGGCTTGGTAGTAATATGGTGAACATGAACCCAAAATGATGTTATAATAGGATGTGATGAGGGAATATGAATAATATTTTATAATCTTCATGGATATACAGTACAGTTAACAGTGTACTGTAACTGATATATTTATTTTGGACAGTGTCTATTTTCTTTAAGTATTGATGTTTTAATAAAGCTGAAGGAATAGCTTGACATCATTAATAGTATTGGAGGACTTTGGACAAATAGGTCAGGCCTCTATTTCTTATAGATACACTGTGCCATGATATTTTTTTGATATATGTTATGAGTTATACTCAAGTTTTTCTTCCCTAGATCCTACACATCTATTTGCTATCTAGATTTCCAATGTAATTACATCATTCAGTATGATATATTTGAAAAGAAATAATAGATCATTTTAGAGTTTAAGATATGCCATCGTTTGAATGAGATAAGTTCATTTACTTAGAAGAAGTAGAATTTGTATAAATTGGAATTGAAAATCCAATTGATCTTAAAAGGGAAAACAATCATAAAATATGTTTTTTGGATTTATTTTGGAAATAAAATAAAATTTCAAGAATAAAGTATATAAAACAAAGTTGTTTTTTAAAATGTTAAATAACTTTTAAATGTTTTATTTTGTTTTAAAATAAGTATTGCATATTTTTAAAAATATAATGTTATAAAGTAAAACTATATAAATAATAAGCATAGGTATAATTTTGTATTTATTAAATAATAGGGAATATATCGGTAATTACAACTATATAGTATTAAAGTAATATTAAATGGGAATATGTTATATTTAATAAACATAGTGTAGTGAACAATGATATCCACAAAATCTAGTAATGAATTATTAGTAGATATTTTATATGACATCTTTTAACATTGCAAAGTGAAAATTGTTAATTTTTTAAAAGATCCATATTCAGGATAATGTTTTTTTTTTATGTTTTCTGTAGTATGTTTCTATGGATGTTTTTTAGAAAGAAAAGTATAGTTAAATAATATTTAAGGATAAGATATATTTTAATAAAAATAAATAAATGTAATTTATCATAAGTTTAATTAGAAATAGATAAATAAAATGGTATTATTTTATTATTATTTTAAGTCAGAATGAAGACTTAAATAAACTCTGGATTGTTTTAATAACTAAGTAATAAAAAATGTAGAACGGTGTAAATTGAGGATATCCAATGTAAATATTGTAAATAAATTGTTTATTTTATTTTATTGTTATAATAAACTTTGTTAAATTTGTTTTCAAAATTTGTGTGTCCTGACTGCTTCATTTTCCCATCACACTGCATGAGATACCCAGAATAACAGAAACAAACATATAATTTTGCACAGAGATAAATAAAGAATTATTTTAAAAATTCGAATATTTTCTTGGTATTCATTTAATTAAGTAATCATATTTTACATTATCTTATGGTCATAAATTAGTTATCATAATGGTACATTGAATTATATGCTATCCATTGCCACATGCCTTTATTTGTCAGATTATAAATGCTACCATATTTTTCTTACATTATTATCGGAAGATAAAAGATTATATTATAATATTTTATTGTTTTATTATGGTAATAAAAATTATAGTGAAAAGAAAAGATATACAGAATTAGTTCATACAATGAAGAATATTATTATTATTATTTGTTATTATTAGTTTGAGTGTAGTAAAGTATGACATAAAAATCCCTTCTCATGTTTTACTACAATGATTTTTAAATTAACTTAGAACAATTTTATGAACCTAAGATTTTATTGAGCTAAATTATGATGAATAAGAGATTAAGATTTAATTATTAGTTTAATCTCAATGAGTAGGAGTTATTAAAGTTGTAAGAATATTATAAGTTTATCATTTGAGATAATAATAAGAGGGGATAGTGTTCTTATGCCATTGAGGTAGTATCCTGTGAGATATTGGCTCAATGTAATTTTTCTTGTCATCTGTATTTTCACTTCTAAGTCTCATAAAATAATAAATATTTATTTATTTATTTTATAAACTGAACCTTTTCATTATTTTGATAGTAGAATGTTTTAATATTAATACAGAATATTTTATTTATTAATTATTTGCATTATAATAAACATAATCTATAACTGAGCTAACCCATTTTTGTTTTATATTATATTGCCCGGAAGTGAATGTGCAAACGGCAAGGTTAGAATATATATATGGAATCTGATGGCTCTGAACATTGATGATAATCAGCATTGATCTATATATATATGCTAAAATAACTATGTAACCTTGCATACATAAAAATGCTTGGTTCATTAGATCAGTGCTGATTATAATCAATGCTCAAAGCCATCAGATTCCATGAGTACACAGTCTACAAATGAATTAATAATTACCATTATAAAATGTATAAAGTGTTTGGACTTTTATCATAACCTTCATAATTTTAATGCCATCATAAACAATTCAGAAAAGAATTGTGTAATATTTTCACACATATACTCTAAATACCATTAGGTTTCAAACTAGTTTGGGATTATGTGGACTCTGGTATTTATATATGAACAAGAATAGATACATGATTTATAATAACTATTAAATAATAACTTTTAAACAACTTCAGTGGAATAACTTAAAATAATGATTATTAAATGTATTAATTAATTAATTAGAAATAGTAAAAAAAAATAAAATTAAAAGTCTAAAAAGCATTTTCATAGTGCAAACAGATTTTCATTCTGATTTGGAATTAGAGATATTAATTATTTCATAAATTGACAAATAAAAATATACATGTGACATTATTTAAATAGTAGTTTATAGAGATATATAAATTGTAAGTAGAATAAAAAAACATATATGTATGCACATACATGCATGTTTGTAATACAAATTATTACAGTTACTAACTATGATCTACTTTAAATTTTACTGGTCAAAGATATAATATATGTGCTTATAAAATATTTAAATTAATCTTATTTTAACAATATGTAAATAATTAAATGTTAAATGTATTCATACTCACTCTGATTGATGTAAAGAAAATTGAAAATCTGTAAGTTTACAAGTTAAGAGAAATTAATTCCAGTAAGAGTCTTAAGACAAAACTGAATTAAAGTTTTTTTTAAAGTTTTTCCAAAAGTTAACAAAAGTTTTTTGTTTTTTAAAAAAGATTTGAATAATTTTATAGTTATTAAATTTTTTTATGATGAATGGTTTTGTTTTAATGTTAGCATAAAAAAAAATGGAGTAAGATATTTTAGTAACGCAGTTTCAAACTCCAATTATAAACAGACTATAACTAAACACTGCACATGCACTGTGCTGTCAAATTAAACTAACAATGTTTTTATTGAATATGGGGATACTCTCAATTCAAGCTCATGATAGAGACTTTGAAAAGATAAGAATGGCCATCTTAGATCTTGTATCTCAATGCAATTATATAGGCCAATCATAAATATCTTGGATTGAGAGCATGAATATTTTACAGTATTCACATTACTTTCATTTTTCTTTATTACACATAGTAACACTCATAAAATTTTAACATTTACTGCATATTAATATTAAGAAATATTAGAATTAATGTAAATGACTAAGATATTTACTTGTGCAGCTGTAATTATAAAGGACAGTAATCAACCATTACATATATGTTGTACTGTCAAATTAAGCGATATCTTTATTGAATATGAGGAAACTGTCAATACAAGCCAGATGATAAGAGATTGGTCTATATAAAAGATAAAATGGCCACTCTTATCTTTTCAAAGTCTCTATTGTATGGCTTAGATTGAAACTTTCCTCATATTCAATAAAAATATCATTGGTTTAATACAGTAATGCAGAATATATATATAAAAAAGAATTTTTTTTATAACTGGATTGAGGTTGAATAAAATTATATTAAATTTACTAAATATATATTTTTATCAGAAAAAATCCTATAGAATGAAAATGCAGATAATAAAGATGAATACTGCATTCTTTTGTTAATTTTATTACATTTCCAAGAAAATATCTGTAAAGCAGAAATATAATTATTTAGAGTAATTTGGTTTAAATGCTTGGAAGCGTGAAATAAGAATTTTTTTTTACTCTTAATATACGCAAACAGTTTACACTTTGTGGCTAATTGTTCTAAATCAAAATATATAAAATGCGCTAACACGCACAAGCACACAAAGCTAAAAACAAATAAAGAAATGTATATATTATTTTTATTTTAATATATATATTTAATCAAATGGCTAAGCGCTGTCAAGGGTCAACGCTCTCGTATTCATAGGCGTTTTGTAAAAATATAAGAAATTGATTAGGAGCAATGTAAATTTATGCAAATGAAATGATTACGCATTCCATTTCTTGGATATTTTGTAGCAAGAGTCTTTTCTATTTATGGCGTCGCTATCTCTAGAGATAAAGTAAGCTTTTATCTTCCTAATATAGTATGCTGAGCATGTATTCGGTATATCCATAACAATATTAAAGGATAAGAATTCCAGTTTAAGCTTTTTTTATTTCGTTTTCAATTACAATTGCATAAAAAAGGTTAAAAGAAATATTATTGAATTATTAGACTATTATTTAACTCATATTTATTTTTACATGATTAAACAAAAGAGTAAAGTAATATAAGCATGCAGTTAAGATTGTATTTTTATATTAAACTATTTCCATCATCTAATATACGTATTGAATGTCTTTAGAAATATTTAACTTTATTTAAATATTCCAAATACATTTAAATATTTAAATATATTTAAATAAAGTTATTTTTTTCTAAAGACATTCAATACATTTATTAGATGATGGAAATAGTCCAGTATAAAAATACAACTAGAACACCATCATCACAGACCTTCAGAAAATGGAGTTAAGATCTATTGGATGTTATTATAACATGATATTTTTGTAACAGTAATGTCATTCAAAATAAGTCATAGATCACATGACCCATTATCTTAAGCTTGTAAGATATAAACAATGAGCATTGCCAATTGCTCAACAAGCTTTGTAATAAATGCTTAGCTAGGGAAAGCTTTTAAAATATCTCTGTCATGACCCCCCCCCCCAACTCGGACTATGATTGGGTGGGGGGTCTGACAGAGATATTTTAAATGCTTTCTCTTGCTAAGCCTTTATCACAAAGCTTGTTGAGCAATTGGCAATACTCATTGTTTAGTAATGTCATTCATCTTAGTCCAAACCAATTCTGTAAGTAAAAATAATCAGTGGATACTAAATGGTATTTTGCAAGTTTCCATGACCAACTTATTATTGATGAAAGGCAGTCTTGGCATTGATTTATTTATACTCAAAGATTATTTGAGGATGATAAAAAAACATCATTATTTACAGATTAAATATAAAATAATGAAACCACATGGTTTTTTATTCTGATTTATGATGTGTTTTCTTTTTTTATTTTAGATGCTAACCCTGTAATAATTAAATCATTTAATGGACACCAGACACATTGTTCCATTTAAGTCTGGATTCTCAAACCAATCCCTTGTCTTTGCCTTCCTCGATAAGGCTTCAGGATTCAAAAGTGGAAAAAATGCATTTAAGTATCAGCAATTTGAGGTTGGGGGATTTAATGTTAGAAGCCAGTTAAACAAACTCACTCACTTTTGATTTCATCTTAGTAGTCATGATACAGGCAACAAAAAAATGATGATACTAAAATACTAATTAAGCTAAAGACTTGAAATTTCAAAGGAATCTAAGTTGTGAATTCAAGTTGACCTGCTTGGAGAGTTACATAGACCTGAATTCAGATCAATATCTTTATATTGTAATATTATCAGTTTTTCATTTAATTATAGGCTTGAATACCAAGATGGGGTCAAAGGTTATTTCTGATTGTTGAATAAAGAGTATAATAATTACTGATTACTAATCATTTATTTAGGCAAAAGATTATTGTCATTCTTAATTCAGACATAAACTTTAAACTCAGTTAAAAATTGATATATCGTTTAATTAGATATAAAAGCATAAACTAATTACTCCAATCCAAATGTCCTATATGCCACACATTCATGAAATATTTGAACAGAGATATCTGAAAAAGGCAAAACCAGGATTCATTTGGTCTAAGTCACAATCTGTCAAACTTTTTCAGCATTTGCTCAGTGTTTATTAATATCAAATTATTATAATTTTGTTTATAAGCATCATAGTTTCTGCACTTATAATTTTGGCACCAGGTCTCAAGATAAGCATATTAATGATTATTATTATTCATTTATTACAAAAAAAGATTATCATATCATTTTTACCTTAATATATCCAATTAAAAATTAACATATCTACTTTTTAAATTAAACATAAATAAACTTTTTTTTGTCACGTGAATTATCTTCTTTTGCATATACTTAAAAGTTTTTACTTCACAACATTTTCTTATAATAAATATTCATAAAGACTTACACACAATCTTTAGCACGGATTTTAGCGTGTGTTACCGCTCTCCTCCTAATCTCAACAGGAGCATAAATAATACTAAGGACTATATCCCCCCATGCCCATCAAGCGGTTTACAATATCGCGTGTAGCAATAATAATTGTCCAGTGGCATATTATGGGGAAACGAGGGCATCTATCCATACAAGACTGGCCCAGCATGTATATGCATATAACAAGGCCTCTGTCTACCCATCCCATCCCTCTATTTTTGTGCAGCATGCTGCTGCTATGGGCCACCAGTGCAGGCCAGACAAGCCTCATGTTGTTTAGAGAGGGGCACGAATTGCGTAGAAAAGTGAAGGAGGCATGCTATATTATCTAGGATGTGCACGCGATGAATAAAAAAGAGACATTTTACACCATACCTAAGAAGTGGCAGATTTAGATTTTTTCCCACCCTTATTTGCATATTTAATCTGCCCTATTTTGCATACTGCATTTTCCCCCTATTTTGCATACTGCACTTCTTGAAAATGAAGGAATATTGTACTTCTTGAAAATGAAGGTTACACCTTTAAAAGCACTAGAAGAAATTTATTAATTTTTAATCGATAAAAGTTTGTCATTTATTTGATTTGATATATTTATATACAGCTAAATTATATATGCGTGTGTATTTTGATAGTAACACAAATACTAGAGTTTTACAAATATATATTTTCTAACACATGGTTGAACGTTTATATATTATAACAAATAAAAAATAAAGTCTTTTGAAAAAAATAAATGATCCCCAAAATATTTCATGCTGAACCAACAATCTTCATTTGAACCATTAAGCATCACATGATCACTATCTCTTATACTAGCACATAATTGTTTATAAACAAAGCAAAACTCTCCACTGACGATGGCCACAAGCCAGAAATTAGTCTGGGGATATTGGATGAGTAGGCATTAGATAGGGATTTTATGCACAAGCCTTCTGGCATTCATTGGTTACTCTGGTTGGCACTACTGTATGGAGAGTTTTGCTTTGTTTATAAATCTTCATTTGGTCTAAGTCACAATTCCTCGGAGAGCTTCTGCATTTGTTCAGTATTTATCAATATCAAATTATTACAATTTGATTTACAAGCATCAAACTTTCTCTCCCATATGCCAGCTCTGTAAAACTGACAACGAAACCCTCCAGCACTTCCTACTTAAATGTCCTTTTCTGCTTGGCATGAGAAATGTCATCAACTCCTGCCTTTCCTCGCACAGGAATACCATCTTCAACCTCCAAGAATCCATAGAAATGGGTCTTCACAGCTATTAGACTATCAGTTTTTCTCATCTATGCTCTCTGGTTGCTCCGATGTGCCATTATCCTTGACCAGAGAGTACATTCAGTCAATCAAAAGCTCTTGGACCTAATTCACACTCTCAAAACCCGAGATACCAAACTATCCCCACCTCCACTCCTCACAGACACTTGGACAATCCTCCAACTCCCATCCTCTCAGCCTCTGTCATAGGATTCAATCACAAAGACATGCATTTCTGACTGGCCTGGACTACACACCATTTCCCTTTCCACTTCCCATTCCCTTTTTACATATATCCTTCCTCTCTTACCATGTTGCTCCTGAAATTTCATTTGTTTTACTGTATCTGTTGTTGTTGTTTTTTATGAATAAACATTTCATCACTGAGAAAAAAAAGGATCAAACTTTCTGCTCTCACAACTTTTGCATTGTTAACTTCAGTTATATGCATTGATAATTATTACTAATCATTTATTTGGATAGAGATTGTCATATTCATAAGCAAATATAAACTTTAAATCTAAATTAAAAAAATAATATATCTATTTTTTAATTAAAAACATGAAAAAAAACAACTATTCCACATCTCTTTTTCCATGTGTAATATCTTTTTACATAGGATTAAATCATATATTCTACCATACAATGACTAAATTTTAACACTCCAAACTGTGATAATTTGCCATTGTTTGTTATACATCCTTAATCTAAATGATCATTCTATGCAAATTTATAACTATACCATGAAATAATAATAATAAGAATAAAATTACCAAAAGAACAAAACTATAAAATGGACAAGAACCATCCCCACTCTTGGTTGGTTTTATTTCCTGATGAGTATCTTTCAGGAAGGAACTATCAATTGGCATTCCACAATGCAGATGTCACCCCACCTAGAACAATATTTTCTGCTTAGAGGATGCAGTACCATAGAGACTGGAAGCATCTAGAAATTTATGTGTTGAGTTTCCCAAACAGCCCCACTAAAGTTCCATCTCACTACAACCTTACCATCATCTGGTTATGCTGGGCATAGCTCAGGAGGCATGAGATTCTTGTGAGCAAGATGCAATGAATGATAGTGATGCAAAATGGAACTGAACAACTAAAATTAATTTTTAATAACAATTTTATTAACAATAATTATTGATAAGTCCTTCCAATAGAGTTCATCATTTGTTTGAAATGAAGGCTCATTTCAGTTCATCTTGTATGAAGAAGTCAAAAAGCCCTTTTATCAAGTATATGTACACATAGGTTTTATCACTATATTCAGATGTGCATATAAGCCTTTATAAATCATCATTTAATTATTATTATATATAGTACTTCCAGGTTTATAAATATTTATTATTTAGTCAAACATAGATGTATATTTTTACATCACTTTTATCATTTTATCCAGATGTGGATTATTCAGGTAAGCATTTAAACATTTATAAATCATTATCATTTAATTATAGATGTTTTTATTCAGTCAAACATAGATGTATATTTTTACATAGGTTTTATGACTTTATCAAGATATGGATTATTCAGGTAAGCATTTATATATATTTATAAATCATCATCATTTAATTATTCTAATATATAACAATTTCATGTTTGTAGATAATTATTATTCAGTCATACACGGACGTATATTTTTACACATAAGTTTGTTGTCAGCCATTCCATAATTGTAGAACATTTATAATTTTGAATATATAACACAATTAATGTTTTCATATTATTTCATCGATTTTCTATTGTTAACTTATTATAGAATTAATAATTGATAGGTGAAACATTATTACTATTATAGAATTAATAATTGAAATGTTTTCTAATGCTTACCTTTTAACTAAGGTCTTCATTTATTGCTGTTTCTCAAAATAATGTGGGAGGGGGTGTCTTAAATTTGAATGACACTAAAGGCTTGGACAGCCACTGGAGGCTTACTTCATGGTAGTGGATAGAGAGAAAATGAGTTAACCATCCATATTATACTGATTCTTCATGGAGCTGCTCGATGGTTCAATTCACTTTTCTAGTAATCTCCAAATTCTTAATAAAAGATTGTTGTCTTTCATGATTTTCAAGTATAGAATAATCTAACAATCATCTCTCTCAAAAATAATATTGTTGTGTTTTTTAATCTGAATTCTCCAGCCTATTTATACCTTTTCTCTCTATCAGAACAGATTCACCTGATGTGCCTGCTGAATCCAATTGGTTTTTGGTGCGTTTTCATCCATGTTCATGCCATTAATCCCAGTTCATTGGCTATTATATTTTGGCAAGATCAGACTGTTTTTACTTATCTGGCTAGGTGTTTTCAAATTTTTAATTAATTTTCTCATAGTGAAGAAATGCTTTTAATTATTGTTAAATTACTACCATGCTGCCTTACAAATTATTATTCTGAAATATAGAATGAGCTGAAAGCAGTAAAGAGATTTTTATTTAAATGATTTTAAACTTTGAATTTATTAATTTTAATAAAGAAAGATTTGTATGTTCTTTAACTGCAAATATAGACGTATTTGCTTTTCTTTTTTTCATTTTGAAAAGTTTGATTTTCTTTTAATTTGACCAAATTTATTTTTTTTAAATTATAGTCAAATTTCATTATTTCTTTCTTTTCTTTAAAATATTTAGTATAATTAGCCTTTCTTTTTTTAAAAATATTGCTAATCTGACTTAAATTTAACCTCTGTCATTTTAATTGGGGGGGGGGTGTCTTTTAAATATATATGTGAAACAGTGTATTTGTTTCATATCTACTTTTTAATTAAAAACATGAAATAAAAACTATTCCATATCTCTTTTTCCATGTGTAATATCTTTTTACATAGGATTAAATCATATATTCTACCACACAATGACTAAATTTTAACACTCCAAACTGTGATAATTTGCCATTGTTTGTGATACATCCTTAATCTAAATGATTATTCTATACAAATTTATAACTATACCATGAAATAATAATAATATGAGTAAAATTATCAAAAGAACAAAACTAAAATATGAATGAGTTAATGTTATACAGTACCATTTTAAAAAATACTATTATATATATTGTGATCTTCTGAATAGACACAAGAAACAAATTTTAAGTAGATAGCACTGTATCAGTAATAACTAATTGCATTTAACTAAAAAAAAAAGTGAAATAACATGAAATTTTTTTAAAAAATGTTAATAATTTAAGACCTTGTTTAGAAAGTTACTTACAGGTATTATTTAGAAGTTTTAAAACATTTAGTATTTTATTGATGGATATTTAATAATGGAAGGGGGGATGGATTATCACAGAAATTGTTAGTGTATAGGTTGAATTGATACAGATTTGTCTTATTTGACTGTAAGACAGGGGTTGATATTTATTTAGTGATTTTCTGGTTTATTTGCTCATTGATACTTCAGCCCATAGTATAGTTAATACAGTCTATTTGACTCGTGGTCATATAGGCTTTTATTTTCATCAGATTGGTTTAGTACTTATAGTGCAACATATATGTGTGTGCATGTATGTTTATGCCATTCTACAACTTCATTTTTCCCCTATGTATATGGTTATGATACAGAATATTATGTTTTACAGTGAAATATTTAAATTTATAATAAATATCTTTGATAACCAATTTAAACACATTTTAAGTGATTAATGGGTAGAAGAATCTGTGGATTGTTAGACAGATCAAATACAATATCAATTACTTTATTTGCTAAATAATTATTTTTATTTTATTATTCTAGAAATGTAGAGAATGTATTTTTTTTATTGATTCAATGTAATTAATATTATTTAGAAGACAGAATGATTTTTTTTCTCTTTTTCAAGAGAGAAATGGTTATTTAATATTTTCAGCTAATTATCTCAGGTCAAAGGGTGGCATTTGACCTTCTTGAAGTTGACCTTTGGGGGGAATAACCTTTTGATTGGTGGAAGAAATGGATACTTAAGCAATAATCGATAATAAAAAAGGGAAATAATATACAATAAAGTAATCTGCTTTATGACACTCCTCTCTCTCCCTACATGGTTTTTCTTCCAAAAATCAAGTGATTAATATTCAATTTAAATTCAAAAGTATAACTTTCTTTAAGTATTATTTTTCTTATATGAAACTAGTAAAAAAAAATTTCTTTGGAATATAAAGAAAAAGATGAGAATGTAATTAACTTCAGCAAGGTATATCATCCTAAGTTTTCAATTAACTAACTTTAGATTTAATATCATCATTTAAAATGCATATGTACATCTATAACTCAAGTTTAACTCACCTAACTTTAATCTTTAGTATTAAGGAAAAAATGGAATTGTATGAATTTTGCTATTTTATGGAAAAAATTATGTTGAACTTTTTAACAAAACATTTCATAAACTCTAGGGAAAAAATTATTCTGGCTATAGAAAAGTAAAACTCAAATGGAAGGATGGGTGTGTCTAACCTTAGTGTAGCATGCTATAAATTATTATTAAATGAGAATTATACCTAACCATTCCTATTATATAGGATTAAGAAATTTAATGTCTGGCTTATAAAACTAATAGATAACTAACCTCTATTAAATGTGCATATAACTTAACACGAGTGGAAGAGCATAAATATTAAATGTGTACATTTTTCTTATTGTTCTCCTTGTTTATACTTAACCTATCACTAAAATATATTGTCATTTAAGGAATTATGTAGAATTAAGTGAATATCATAAATTAACTAACTATTCATCTAATGGATGGCCTTTGATAAATTATTGTGAATTCCCTGATAAATGTAATTGTAGTCAATGTTAACTGGTGGAAAACTAATGTTTTTTGAAATTTGAAAGACTAATAGCTGAATTATAAAACTGTGAAACCACCAGTTAATTAAATGATAAAATATTACTAGAAATCTGCAACAGTAAAGCTTAATTTGTCATTATTGAAAAAAATATATATATTAAATACCTCATATGCTATACCATCAGCAATTTCAATTAGCTATTTGCTAAGAACTTTGGAAACTGATTGGATCCAAAATACATATTCTTCATCCTGCGGGAATTGTCTATATGTCTACTAACATCTATTCATTTGTGATTATTATCATTATCTTCATATATGTCTAAGAGGCATTATTTACAGACTGTATGAATGGATTTTTATTTTCCAGCTAAAGAAGATTTAATCATTTCTTTTGTTGTTAGTGTATGATAGATAGGTAGATCAATTTATTTGCTTTTCTGTTGGTATTTTATTATTATTTTCTTTTGCTCCAAGATTGTCTCAGATACATACAATATGAAAAATATTATACTGGGTAATTATTATTTTGATGTGATTTTTTTTACACATGTATTCTATATGCTTATGTTAGTGGTAGAAATAATTATTTGCTATTATGAAGCTAGCAGTTAATTTAAAGAGGGGCAATGCATAAAAAGTATTATTTTACCTTTGCATCATCAGAGATGATGAGGTCTATTTAATAGTAAATGTTATACTTCAAATTTAAAACATTTATAATTCATCATGAATTAGAGATTTATTTTCAATTTATTAGTTAATGTTGGTATAATATCTACATATTGAATGTGATTTGAAATTATTTTTTGCATTGTTATGCATATGTGTGCCTTTGTGCGATTCATTTATATAATTGTTAAATTTATAGTCACTTGACTTGTATTTTTCCAGTTGATTTCAGATGATGTAATATGCCAAAAGAGGTGAAGGAATTAGGAATTTATCTAAGAATTTATTTATTTATTTTAATGTTTAGAATGAAATGTGTTAAGTAGCTATGAGGAAAGAAATCGTTAAGGATATATATTATATTGTCAGGGATTGAAAGAACTTTCCCTTAGTTTATTTAAATATAATCATAATGCACAAATGCTTAATTTAAGAAATATAATCCACTCATAATAAGTATTTAAATAAACTAAGGGTAAGTTCTTTCAATCCCTGACAATATAATATATATCCTTAACGATTTCTTTCCTCATAGCTACTTAACACATTTCATTCTAAACATTAAAATAAATTAATTAATTCTTAGATAAATTCCTAATTCCTGTTTTTGGTGATGAGACTGAGTCCAAACCAATATTGGACCTCTGAGTAAGGGTAAGGAGTCACTATATTTTGTTATTTAGATTATTAGAATTAAGGTCTCCTTGCCCCTCATGTGTCCATTTTGGAATATTTTTTCATTGTATATTCATAGCTATGTGTAATATAGTTTGCCACTTAAAATAAAAGGTAGGATTAGTTTCTTTTATGGAACATCTAAAGTAGAAGTAGTGCTAAAGTTTTTGGTTGGTCTATGACATCATCTGTATTATGATATTTTATCTCTTAATTCCATAAGCAAACCGATGGGATGTAGCTGTGTTAATTATATTATAACAGGTGGCATAATACAGAAACACACATGAAATACTATTGATTCTGGAGATATGGAAGAGATCTATCACTGGATTTGTAAGTCTTGGGTACATATTTCAAATCATATTATACTAATTTATTTTAAATCATCAAATCCTCAGATTGATTCATTTTCATCTTGAATGAGTAAACAAAAAGAAAGGATAAAAGAAAATGTAGCTAGTTAATAAAATTGTTTAATTGTCTTATGAAGGATAGTGTGAACTCTCTAACTCACATGTTTACATCCATATTGCATTGTTTAATTATCCCAGTGTTGGGTTGGTTGACACAGAATATTGGAATTAAATCACTCAACATCACATGATCACTATCTCATACTAGCACAATAATTGTTATTAAACAATTCAAAATACAGCAAAACTCTCTATATAGTAGTGCCTTCTGGCATCCATTGATTGCTCTTGTTAGCACAAGATGGCACTACTATATAGAGTTTTGCTGTATTTTGAATTGTTTAATAACAATTATTGTGCTAGTATGAGATAGTGATCATGTGATGTTGAGTGGTTTAACACCAATCCTGCCTAATAGGATAGTGGTGGCTATGGTTGTTAAAGAGCCAAAGACACCAAAATGTATGGGTACTGAATTGAGTTCAGACCCATATGACTATATAAGCTATTGAGCTTGGGTTGAAAATATTAATAGTGTTTTCAATTTCAATCTCATAGTTTTGTAGTTAAATAGAGTTAAAAGGTGGGTGCTGGAGGGTTGCATTAGATCCTAAGATCTAGGTGCAGTGCTCTCCAATCCAAGGCTCCTCACTGATGAAGGCCACAAGCCAGAAACTAGTCTGGGGATATTGGATGAGTAGACACTAGATAGGGATTTTATGCACAAGCCTTCTGGCATCCATTGATTGCTCTTGTTAGCACAAGATGGCACTACTATATAGAGTTTTGCTGTATTTTGAATTGTTTAATATTGGAATTAGCTGATGACATGTATATAGGTAAAGTAAAAGTATAAAGATGTTTCTTTTAATGTTTAATTACTCCAGTGTTAGTTTGTTAATAAATGTCTAATAAAGCATATTAGAATTAGCTAATAACATGTATATGTTTGAAGTAAAAGTATGAAGAAGTTTATTTTAATGTTTAATTACTCCAATGTTAGTCTGTTCAGTAATGAATACTGGAAATGGATAATAACATGTATATGTTTGAAGTAAAAGTATAAAGTGTTGATTTTGGCTACAAAATGTAATAAATGTTTTATTTATTAAAAACTTTGTTGACAGTTATTCTTTTACATGCATTCGTATTCTTAGTTTCCACACCTACATATCCAATATGATATAATTGCACTATTTCATGAATTGAATAATGAACATGTTCAAATCTGATATTATTTTCTCGATCCAAATATTATATGAAATGCCTAATTATTTGATAAATTTCTCGGGAAGTTTATGTACTTAGTTATTATTTAGATAAAGATTTGAAATAAAAAAGGTATCCTATTTCTTTCATTGTCTAACTGCTATCTTATCAAAACAATACTCAATTTTATGTCATTACTTTTTATGATGGTAATTGTTTAGCTATTATATAGTATAAATTTTTAAATAAGTTATGTAATAAAATCCCTGAGATATTCCATTATTGTTTCCAAGTAGATATTAATTCAGTTATTTAATTTGAAGTTATAATACAGTAAAAGTTGATTAGTGCATTTAGATGATGGAAGGAGTTAAACTTCAACTATAACTTATTAGTTTGAATGGATAGAACTTTATCGATTTCAATTACTTATTTATTGCAAAACCAAGTAGATATTTTACTCTTATTGATTCATAATATTTCCTCCTGTATTTTATCTGCATTTTACATATTATGGAACTCTATGCCCCCCCCCCATTGAGCTAAGCTATAGTTGGATATTATTATAAGTCTCAATAGTAACCCAAAGTAGAGGCAGATTATGAGTTTACTCTATTATTAATACAATTGGTACCCCTGGGTATTTATTGATAGGTGATGTAGGATTGGTGTTGGAGGAGGATTACAACATATTGTAACCGGACCCGTACAACCCTTCTATTACTTCAGTTGTAACAATTTCCTGATGAGCATGTTGCAGGAAGGAACTATCAATTGGCATTTCCCAATGCAGATGTTAACCCCCCCCCCCCTACAACAATATTTCCTGCTCATCAGAGGGTGTAGCACCATAGAGGCTGGAAGAATCTAGACATTTCTATGTTTGGTTTTCCAAATGGCGCCACTAGAGTTCCATCTCGCTACAAACTGATTTACTTAGGTCTAGTTATGCCAGACATAGCTCAGGAGGCATGAGATTCTCATGAACAAGTGCACTGAATGATGAGTGATGCAATAACAAAAAAAAAATAGAATTGAACAACTGGATAACTAAAATTAATTTTAAGTAACAATAGTTTTATTTAACAATTAATTTGCAAGTTCTTCTAATAAAGTTCCTTCATATCCATGTGAAGATTCATTGTTTTATTCATGTCTGGTCCATTGTGTTTCTTTGGTATACTTCCAATAATAGCACTTGAAGAATGTAATTTGTTGTATAATAAAGTCCTTTTTTCATAGTTCTTTTAACAACTTACATCTTTAGTTATTTAATTAATTCACAGAGAGGAATGCAACATATGAAATAACTGATAGCATTTAATTCAGAGTTTCATTTTATTCAAATAAATATTTCACTTACGGTCCATTGTTCTTCTTTGGTATACTTCAATATAACTTAAAGAATGTAACTTGTGGAGAGCATAATAAAGTCCTTCTTTTAATAATTCTTTAACAGTTTTACATCTTTAATCATTTAGTTAGTTCACAGAGAAAAGTGTAACACATTGACAACAGAGAGAATAATGAAGACAACTAATAGCACTTAATTCAGAGTTTCACTTAATTGTGATTTGTATTATTTTAGGTATTGGTCACATGTAATGCGGTTTAAATTATTCTTGTATGTAGATATCCTTTACAGATATAATAATGAATATAACTGCTAGCATTGTATTTAATTCAGAGTTTCACTTAATTCACAAATAGTTTATTTACAGTCCATTGTGCATCTTGGTATGTATCCAATAATAGGTAATATGAATTAAAGAATGCAAGTTCTTTAACCATCTACATTTACATTTTATGTCTAATTCAAGAGTTCCAGTTAACTTTAAGTTAGTTAAAGCATAATACATATTTTATTCATGGTTCTCACTCGTATATATAACATGTTTTAATTTTGTGTTTATATTACTTTTCTCAGAGTTTTCAAACAATAAATAAAATGTTGGATAAAAAAATGATTTTCTTAATCTTTCAACTTATTTAAGTATGTGCATTATACGCATATAATCATTAACTTTTATTGACGTGCTAAATCATATTTAAATGTTTGAATTTGTTCATAATATAGTATAAATTTACTAAATACATTCGTTTTGTATGTATATTTTCATTTTTATATTTTCTAATAACAAACGTATTTTTATGCAGCTACATTTAGTCATAATTTTAATTTTATTTATAATGAAGACGTTTTGTTTATCTTTTAAAAACACATATAATTTTGAATATTTTTATGAAGTCATTACCTTCATTTATCCAGTTTGTTTCTGCAAACAGGGGGCCATTTTATTTCAGCTGGATGGCATTATTGGCTTTTTCGTGATGACTATCTATCCAGGCAAATCTTGGAAAATCATGGCATAGAATGAAGAGAAAAGCTGTTCCATCATTATGATTTCCTTATTAATGTTGTCTTTTTCCATTATTAACAGTGGCCATAATTATTGTATTCCTAGGTTCCTTAAAATCAGGTATCAATTTGATAGTCAAGCAACACTTAGATGAAACTTTTAGTATTTTAACTCTTCACTTTTCTTACTTTTTAAAATTTTTTTCTTTTTAAATCTTTTTCAAAATCTATTCAGTCTCCTTTTCTTTAAAAACCCAATCTAATCTGCCTCTGAACTTCCAACTTGACTATATATATCTGATTCTTGGGTTGATTAAGCAGCTCAGCCCACATATCCTAGTCATCCCACAGCTCTCATTTAAGTCTGATTGCCTTTCTCTTCATAATGATTGGATAATCTACTTTTTTAGTGGGATAGATAAGAAAGCATGAAGATTAAGCCATGTTTTTCAATTTATTAAGACTGCCTCAAGCTATTATCACACTTTATTTGAAAACATCATTCCAAAAATTAAAACTGTAATCTTTTTAATAAATGCCAGCTTTTATTTACATCATAATTTAAAACTATAAAATCAATAATGATTTTCTTTATTCTTTTCTCAGTTATAGAAAATAATGATTTTCTTGTAATGTCATAAACTAAACTTTTTTATACATCTGCTGTTTTTAAGGTGGGAGGGTAACTAGCTATTTAGAACTATTCCTATCCCCAAACCAGTTTTGATTGGTGGATCTCCTCAAATCTAAAATACCAATTCAAGGTCCCACACTTATCTAATACTTTAACTATTAAATAGAAAATTTGAAATTTTCAGACACCTGTATGTTTTCAAATCCAGTTATCTATCTTAAATAGCTATATGGATCTGAATAATTATCAGCTTTTAGTGCAGAGATAGCAAATCTGCCAGTGATGCATGTAATCTGGGATTCAAATTTGTACCAAATAATTTTTTTCTTTCAGATAACTAATTCACTGCCAATTAAGATAATTATCTAATATTGATCAATAAATGGGTATCCAACTATACTTGGCCAGATAGTAAAGCAGGAATAAAAATAAAGCCTTACCAATCAGTAAATGTCAAGCCTGACAAGTGTTGCTTTAATTCCTAATCTTCTTTAAGAGGCTGTTGAAATAGTTTGTCTGAAAGTGGAATATTTATCATTATTTATTTAGTTTGTGGACTTTGCAACAAAGTATCGTAAAAAAATTTAGATTCCAGTCAGAAGAATCATTAGTGAGTTTATTAAGTCTTTCAGTACTGATATGTGGCTATGAATTTAGCAGTAATTAATTATACAGTTCATTAAACATCACATGATCACCATCTGCTAGCACATAACTGTTAGATCCTAAGATCTAGGTGCAATGCTCTCAGATCCAAGGCTCCTCACTGATGAAGGCTACAAGCCAGAAACTAGTCTGGGGATATTGGATGAGTAGGCACTAGATAGGGATTTTATGCACAAGCCTTCTGGCATCCATTGATTACTCTGGTTAGCACAAGGTGGCACTACTATATGGAGAGTTTTTGCCTGTTTATACAGTTCATTGTTTGTGTTAAACCATGTTTACATAGATAAGTGGCTAAAAATTTCCATTTATAAACCATGAGTGTAACAATCATGGGTTATTCTAAATCTGTTGATGAGACTTCAGGTGAATCTAAAATCAAATTCAACTTATCAACATCCTTTATTGTTAGATTGGTAAAAAAGAATTTGTTTTGAAATATCACAAGAATTCTATTTTATATGCCATAATCTTTAATTTTAAGTTGAACATCCAAAGAAGGGATCAAAAGTTAAGATGAATTTTAGATAATGAAATTATATCTTGAATTATTGCAAAGTTTAATCTATTTTATAGCCTTTTATACATTTTTTGCATCTGATGGAGGAATAAATGAAAGAATAAGAAGCTCTGCAAAAGAGTGGGCTTGGGGATGTAGGTAATATAATTCAATCTTAAATACATATATATCATTAAAAAACAGTTGACGCATAGACAATCCCAATATCAATAACAATTTCAAACTGTTGTCAAGGTAATCTCCTTTTAACAGTAAAGGTGTTAACAGGAGGTTGCCTTGACAACAGTTTGAAATTGTTGATTGTTATTGATATTGGGATTGTAGATGTATTGACTGGTTTTTAATGATTACTTACACAACCCATTTAGCCTTGAACATTATTACATTTATATATATAAAGACAAGGTTAATTAAGTGTTATGAGGAGTGTATTATCATATGTTGTAAAAGGTAAACAATAAATAAAAGAGTTTGTATGATTAAAATGACAAATGAGGAAATTTTGGAAAGAATAAATTTATTGAAGAGAGTAGACAATGGAAGAGAAACTGGATTGGATATTAAGAAAAAATAATAATTTAATGAAAGATATTTGGAAAAAATAGTGAATGAGAATAAGAAAAAGGGATGGAAGAGATTGAGCTTGCTGGATAAGAGATGGGAAGAGATGTGGAAATGAAAATCTGGATAATAAACAGAACAGACTCAAAAAATTCTTCAGTTGACTGGGTAATTTTACTCTCAAGATCTGTGTATAGAATAGAGCTGTATTGATATATATATATATATATATATATATATATATATATATATATATATATATATATATATATATATATATATATATATATATATATATATATATATATATATATATATATATATATTATGTGAAAAGCCATGTAAAGTTAAAATATCAAAGTATAATTTTACTCTCAAGATCTGTGTATAGAATAGAGCTGTATTGATATATATATATATATATATATTATGTGAAAAGCCATGTAAAGTTATTACAAACAACCACCAGTGCAGAATGACAGATCACTATCTCTACCTATGCATGCATTTTGTGAACAATCTTTGCTCCTTGGGTAGAATTTGTTTCCATATTCACACTGCCTGATCAAAATGCTACTTTAATTTACTTGCTAAGAATGGCTTAATAACCATTTAAAATACCATCCAATAATAGACATTGGTGATGATCTTTAGGATGACTATGCAAGTCTTAGGCATAGGAATCCTTAGCTACATAAGAAAGTTTACAAGTTCCGCCCATATTTGAATCATGGAACATAAGCACACATGTGAATATGTAAACTATTATTCCATGAGAAAAACATAGTAAAATCAACAAACATATTTCACTTTCTAATAATTCCAATAAAATGGTGGCTGGCTTCTCCCTTCAGTCTCATCTGTGAATGCTATAGTGATATAGTTTACTATTCACCGTTAAAGTTTTATGATACCAATGTGTTTGAATCACTGATTGTGGCATAATATATGACAGTATGTTAATCCTTTAATACATGGTGAAACAATGCACTAATGTTGAAGCTTGTTTTAAGTTAAGCAAAACTGCTAATGAAGTGTTTGAAATGATTCAAACTATGTATGCTAATAAAGTATTTAATGAAGTCATGAGTCAAAAGAACATGCCCAATAGGTTTGTAAGATTTACACAGAGGCAAAACTCTTTATACAGTAGTGCCATTAAGTGCAAGCATTTGTAATCAATGGATGCAAGGAGGTTTGTACATAAAACTCCTATTAAGTGCCTACTCATCCAATATCCCCAGACTAGTTTTTAGTTTGTGGCTTTCATCAGTGAGGATCCTTGGATCTGAAAGCATTGCATAGAGATTTTAATATCTAATGGAATCCTCCAAGTCACCTTTTATCTTATTAGTTAACTATAAAGCTTTGAGTCCAAAATGAAACACAATAATGTTTTCAATTCATGTTCATTAGCTTGTATAATCATATAGATTGGAACTCAGTTCAGCATTCATACTTTTTGGTGTTTTTTTGGGTCTTTGATAACTGCAGTCACATAATCCTTCTGGGTGGATTGGTATTAAACCACTAAACACATGATCACTATCTTTATGCTTACACAAGCTGTTTACAGAGGCAAAACTCTCCATTGAGTAGCACCACTCAATGCATGCAGAGTAATCAATGGATGAAGGTTTTTGTGTATAAAATCTCTGTCTAGTGGTTACTTATCCAATATCCCCAGACTAGATAGGGATTTTATGCACAAACATTCCTGCATTCATTGATTGCTCTGGCATATACTCAGTGGTGCTACTGTATGGAGAGTTTTGCCTCTGTGTAAACAGCTTATGTAAGCACAAAGAATGGTAATCATGTGATGTTTAGTGGTTTATAAAATTTAATGATAGCAAAGACAACATTAAAGATGATCTTATGAAAGAAGTTAGTGCCTTAAAATTTTTTTCTTGAATAGTTAAATCAAGATGTTATGTAACATGCACTGATTCAGAGATGCGCCTACCTATCACTAGATTTTCCTTTTTTGCGGCAAATCCTTAAACTATGATGTTATGTAATACGTGATTCAGAGATGGTCCTATCTATATTTTAACACAATTTTTGCTACCAGTTTGACCTGTATTTGCAGGGATTCATGCAAGATTACTATTTAGCTCTTAGGTATTAGGATGCTAAAATAAATTATACTAAGAAAACAAGTAGCATTTAAATAATCTAAATTTTACACATTCTTTGTTACTTCCTCTTACAAACACAATTTTTGCTACCAGTTTGACCTGCTATTTAGCTCTTAGGTATTAGGATGCTAAAATAAATTATACTAAGAAAACAAGTAGCATTTAAATAATATAAATTTTACACATTCTTTGTTACTTCCTCTTACAAATCATTAAACTGATGTTATGTAATACATGTAATTGATTCAAAGATGGTTCTGGCTATATTTAAACACAATGTTTTCTATTAGTTTGACCTCTATTTACAGGGTGCATGCAAATTTATTATTTAGTCCATACATATTAAGATGCTAAAATGAATTATATTAAGGAAATAATCTAAATTTTATAAATTATTCAACAAATTACTTCCTCTTATTTGATTAATTATTAATTTTAATTTTAAAAGACACGAGTTTAAAAATTTAAAAAGTATATTTTCTTGTATGTAAATACAAGACTCCAAAAGTTAACTTAAAAAAAAGTTGATGAAATTAAATAGTAAATTTGCAACGCTAATTACCGAGTTAAATTAATATTTTCACATTGTTAAATTAGTTATGTATAAACACTAACTATAAATTCACTTATTACAAAAATAATGCTTTTAAATGTATTTTATTATTGATATTATCTTCTTTTTAACGTATTATTAAAATTAACTTATTCACAGACATTAAATATACTATTCTGACAGATATTTTATGTAATGATTAATATATATTTTTAGTTTCAAATGTATATGCGCGCACACGTATGCACATAGATTTTTGAATATACAGTATTACAAATTTACCACTTCCTTTATTTTGCTGTAATATCTTATATAAACGCAATTTACTCATTCTACTTCCAACACTTTTTAGCAAAAAACTTTTTATTGTACTACATATATGCATACAGAATCTTACATACATTTCGACTGTCCTGCAGTCTTCTTCACAACTATGATATAAATTATTTACATACTCATCACCAATAATTGCCATTTGCAAATGATTACGATCATTTTCACTCAATAAAAGACTAAAAATATTACAGATGAGAAAAATCATCAAGTACAAACACATGGGGTATACCGAATTACTGGTTTTATTTCCAAGCTGTTACACAGCACCATCTCTGAATCATTTCATATGCTATACAATGGCATAACTATTCATCACAAAAATTTTAAAGCATTAACATGTCTGATCAAGAGTTATGATATGAATTGTAGCAATATATGTTGTACCTTAACCCAAGGTGAAACAACCTCACATGCTAATATTAAATTGTGATCTAAATTGGGCAAACTGCTATTGAAATATTTGAAGTATATGACAGTGAAGCTACAACTTGCAAGATTAGTTTGAAGTGGTTTGTAAGATTTCATAATGATGGAAAAAGCTTTGATGATGACTTATAAAGGTATGAAACAGATCCACAATTTATAACTCAAGATCCAGGCATGTTAGCACTTTAAAATTTTTGTGATGATTAAATAAATTATGTTGCTACTTAAGATGCACATTGATTTAAAAATAATACTTGCTGATGTTTTGGAGAAAGAACCAATCAACTTTTCATGGAAACATATTATCATCATCATTGTCACCCATTATCAATCTACTGCAGGATGAAGGTCTCTCCAAGCTTAATTTCTCTTCTCTGATCTTTAGCCTTTTTTCACCTCATCACCCCTGCACACTTTCTTATTCATCCATCCATCTCACACGTGGTCTCTTTCTGGGTCTTTTACAATCTCTTGGAATCTATTTAAGATTTCAATTGACTGTCTCTTATCATCTCTGCTAGCAATATATCTAGCAGAGTCTTTTAATTCTTTCAATGATGCTTGTTCTCTTACCCATATATTGTTTTTATCTCTTGTTACTCCCTACATGCATCTCTCTATACTTCTATGAATGGTCTGAAGTCTCTATATTGTTCTTCTATTACGTGTCCAAGTCTCAGATCCATGAGTAAGAACTGGTAAAACACATTTATTAAAAACTTTCCTTTTCAAACATATAGTGATATTTCCCTTTAGTATTGTTATTTCTACCAAAAGAACCCCAACCGAGTTTAATTCTATGATTAATTTCATCCATTATATTTCCATCTTACATATTATGCACATTCACATATAGAATGTGATGGTCCATTATATTGGTTCCTTGATATTTATCATGCTGCCTTGTAACAAATGCAGCAAACTTTTTTTTCTGAAATACTTCAATACTGTTCCTTATTGCAGTTCTCCATTGTATTTCTTTAAAGTTACACTGATGTAATCTTTATACTGTAAATCACATCTGCTTTTCTCATGAAAACCATGTTTAAATTCACCATAAAATACTTTTCAATAAGTCGATTATCATTTCATTTATTTCGTATGTCCAATCAAATAAAGATATTTTATAATAGTAATCTTGTTGAATAACATATTGATTTATACTTTGCCATTTTATTTTTAAAATTTTACAGAACATGTTGAAATGAATTTTTTTTTACATCAATAAGGGATTTATGTTTCATTGCCATCCAATAAATTGGCTAAAATAACAGTTTTATGTACAATTAATTTGTTTGCAAAGTTGTTTTTTGTGATAAAATATCCTTTCATATGGTTAAAATCATCATCAGCATATTAGAATCTGTGGTCTCATAACATCCAAATCCTATTACTACTTATAAAACCACCAAGATATTTAAATTGATCACATTCTTAGTTGCTAAATATTTTTTGCATCAATAGCTGATATGGAATTTGGGATACAAATTGGCAAGACAATTATTGGTACAGTGAATTCAGAAATCAGAAAGAAGTTTTTTTCTTTTATTTCAGAAATCACTCTATCAACTGACGTCTAATTCATTATACTGCCTACAGCTGCAAAACCACTGTCATAAAAATTAAAAATATTGAATCAAATACACATCCTAGTTTTGTGAATAATGTTTCAGATGTTTTCCTGTAGTAATAATCACTTTCTTTCATTCGATCTTGTAAATGTTGTGTCACATAAATACATTTTGATGAACAATCAACTAATTTCAAACCAAACATCACATCAGACCCATTTGATTATTAGACCCAAATGTCTTGGTGAAATTATTTATTTATCTAGTGTATGAATTTAGACAATTTAACTATTAACAAATATCATACAGACATCAACAGATTCCAATCACAAATGAAACTGATGTTCCCACATAGAAGTCAGTCTTTACTGTGATGAACTCCTGGTTAAAACAGAACATTACGCAAATACCCAATCAGTAAAAACAATATATAAATATTTCCTTTATTTGTAACCCTGGCAAAAAATATCATGTCTGCAGTGTTTTTAGATTTTCTAATTTCATATTGAGTATCTGGTAAATATTTGTCTATGATTGGAAGCAATCAATCAATGCCTTGAAAGGATCTTTCTTTAGTGGATAATAATATTTCATGATAATTATTTCAATCTTGCCTATTTTTTTTATTTGTTTAATGAAAAATATAAAAAAAAATTAAAGAAAAACTTTTCATTTACCTAAATTCATTAAAAAAAGTAAAAATAAATTTTGTCAACCTTTCACTATATATGCTCACAAAAATATAAATAAGAGTATATTTCTGAATATGAGCATACCAGGCTTTTATTTTGGCTTCCATAAGATCACAAATATTATAAAAGTTGAAGAAACTGTTTTGTACTTTTTAGTGTATTTATATAAATAAAAGAGTAATATATATATATATAATTTTCTATTTTTCAGTTTTTAGAAATGTAATACTGAATTATCAAAGCAAAAAATTGTCAGTTGCCTTTACTTTTAATTTGGTACCTGCATTAACACTATAACCAAAAATTTCAATTTTGAGTCCAGAAAGAAATTGGGACTTAAATCATGTGTTACACTGAGAAAATTAACATGCACACAATCAAACATAATGATAAGGTAAATTTATTCAAAATTATATTTTGAAAATGATGAATGAAATTGCACCCATTTTCAGTTAATTATTCGGTATCAAATTTTAAGAAGTTACACTAGACACCATTACAATCAGTCTCATTTACAAAATTTAAAATTGTTTCTAAACTTTAAAAAATGTATTTTACCTGTGAGAATACCTGTGTAAACAAAGTTTTCAATTGAATCAGAATTTGGGAAGTTGATGACAACTGAGTTACAAGACTTTATGTAGTTGATATATTAAATGCTTAATGATGCAAGGCAAAAAGACAAAAAAAAAAACCCACAGTAAATTATATTAAGGCATATAAAAGGTGGAACAGTAGAAGCATTCTTAAGATTGGACAGCATAATTTAATGAATTTATATATCTCTTAAAAATTCAATATTTTTGAAGCTAACATCACTGTTATATTTTAAAACTTTAGGTATACAATAAATAAAATAATCAAAATTACCCCAAATCCACAACTCAACCAGACTAGCCAAAAAATAAACTTGTAAATTACAACCAATGGTTGCACAGCTATAAAGCGGACTTTTCAAGTGCAAAATCTACAAAATAACATTTCTAAACAAAACACTATCCACAATTCCACTTACCTACCATATACTCTTAGCATTAAAAAAACATTTGAATAAGTTAATTGCTTCAGAACCATAAATTTAATTTCTATTTCATTTCTCTTAAAGAAGACAACCTTAGGTTCATCAAAATTAATAGTGTGGCCTGTATCATTTTCATGGCTATATAAAACAGAACTAAGATAGTTATTTTTAACTCTATTTTTATGTATCTTTATTTTTTCATTTAAGTTCAAACTACTCTGACCTATATATATATATATATATATCTTCTTACAAAAACAAAGGATAATATTTACTACACCAGGAATAGTCTGTCTATCAAAAATTTTCTTCATATTATTCAATACATTATTCAAAGTAATATCCCTTTTCCAATAAATTTTATTTCCAAACAAATTACTATTTTTACATACAATTGTATAAAAAGACAATTTAAATAGCAAAGAAATAAAATCATATTTTTTTTATCCTTTATATCATTACAAATATTATTACTATTAAATAAATAATTTTAATAAATTTATCAGTTTTTTTCCTTATCTGATTCTCCTACTTCATTAAATTTCTTTGTCTTGAATTTAATTAGTGTCACTTTCTGGATATTCTATTTTAAGTTGTTTTATCTTTTCTCTAATCAGTTCTCCATCTTGATCTTTTATACTTTTCCATAAGTCTGTAACAAAACTTTCTAATTATGAAATTACGTTTTTCATATTTCTCATTCCACAAATGTTTTTACTTATCTCTATTGTTGATCAATATCCTAAATACTTTAACTTTAGTTTTCTTTAAATTATAAGCTTAATTTATTTCTTGATTTCTTTGTTACTTAAACTTCTAAAGTATTTTGCCATTATTTAAATTTAATTACTTATTCAGTATATAAATACTACATTATAATTAAAGTCTTCAATCTTTCTTCAATCACAGTAAGAAAGATCCTAGTATAAATATAGAAAGTGAATTAATCGAGGATAATATTCATAGGATTGTCATGTGATTACTCACGATTCCAAGGCTTATTTTATATATAATAAATGAAATAATGCTTAAAGCTAAATGGGATAATTATGTAATTAGAATCCAACCAGTAACCACTTAAACATTCACAATAAAGATAGAAATCAATATTTCTCACTGCTGTCAAGGCAATCTTCTCACCTTTTAATATCAAGAATGGAAATCCACATTTACTAATGGCGCATTGAATATATATGGACAGTTAAAGATTGCAACTTGACCACAGAGAATGAAATATTGATACAACGAAATTTAAATAAACCTCCTTAAACATGAAATAAACATGTCCATAATAATGAAGACTGATAAATAGTCAATTATAACATTACAAACTGCAATACTTTTAAATTGATCATGTATTGTTTAAAAATAATAAGTGAAATAATGCTTAAAGCTAAATGGGATAGTTATGTAATTAGAATTCAACCAGTGACCACCTAAACATTTAGCTTTAAGCATTATTTCACTTATTATTTAAATAATACATGAGTAATTTAAAAGTATTGCAGTTTGTAATGTTATTAGTCTGCATTACAGTGACATGTTTATTTCATGTTTAAGGAGGTTTATTTAAACTTCATTGTATTAATATTTCATTCTCTGTGATCAAGTTGCAATCTTTAAGTGTCCATATATATGCAATGGACCATTAGTAAGAGTGGATTTCCATTCTTTATATTAAAAGGTGAGAAGGTTGTCTTGACAGCAGTGAGAAATATTGATTACTATCTTTATTGTGAATGTTTAGGTGGTTACTGGTTGGAATCTAATTACATAATTATCCCATTTAGCTTTAAGCATTATTTCACTTATTATTTAATATCAACAAATTAAAAATCCTTCTTTTTCTTTTCAAAAACTTTATTTTCTAATATCAATACTAAACATATATATAAGACAAAAACGTTTCAACTGTTTTTATCTTCATACAGTCATTTTCAAGGATCTGCAATAACAATATGAAATACATATTTATAAATAAACCGGCACCAATAAACTTCTATTACATAAATACCTTCATCTTACATTAACATAAACAGTAACAAACATATTAAACAGACATAATTATATTTTACTTACATTTCTCTCTCACTGCTATTTTTTATACTACTCTTTCTTTTATATTATTTAATTACAAATCTGTCTTAAAATCATCCAAGAAACTTTTTATACAAATTTAAAAACCAACCCTAATTTCAAATAGCCTCCCCCATTTTTAAATCTTATCTAAAACCTATCTCAAAACTACATTTCTAAACTATAGCTTTAAATGAATATAAAACAAATATAAACATCTTTTTTATATATATAAAAAAACCTTTTAACAATTTACCTAAACCTATTTAAATATTCATTTTAATTCCCCACCCTAAGTTTTTTCCATATTCTTCACTATCATGCTCCATACCATTTCCACAACATAATCTTTGTCAACTCTATGGCCTTTATGTCCAAATCTCCCTTATCTTTCCTGAAACTCAACATAAAAACCAAGAACTCACTTTCTGTATAATTACTTTGTTTATATTTATTCTCCCACAACTTCATTATTTGTACATTTCTACTTGCAAACATTTACATTCAATTAACAAATGCCTCCTATTTATTATGCCTTCCTTACATAACTTGCAGACTAACCCATATTTTTCCATTTATGTGTATATTCCCTTGTTGCTAAAGATCCTGTTTGAGCCTTAAACAGTAAACTACTTTCCTTGTTATTATCATAAATTAACTTACACCCAATATTCAGGTTACTTCTATATATATTTAAACTTTTTTTACTCTCCATACTAGTTCTCCATCTCTCCAACTTGCTATTTTTTATTAAACACATCTATTTTTCTATCTCATTCTTTGCGAGTATAACACTCAACAATTCTAACACAATCATCCCAATTTTTGTAAAAGTATACTGACATAAATTCTTGATCCAACTCTTTTGCATACCATATTACCTTCCTCACCCATCTTGTTCCCTGTCATTTACTCATAACCCACTTAAATACTATTTTGGCTATTCTTTTATTATCCATAAATTGCAATCTGGAACATTTTCATTTTGCTTTTTGCATCTCTCATTTAAAAACTTGACCATACCATTTCCCCCTGAATTGTCTTCTTTTCTGTCCACACATCTATATCTAATTCATGTCTTCATACTTCTTTTTATACTTTTTCTATTAACACATATTGCATCATGAGTCAAACGTGCTGCTCTCATAACTTTGACACAAATCATTCAATGAAAGTATATTAATAATTTTTATTAGTCATTCTTGAGACTCCACCAAGTGTGAACTGTTTTCAGTCAGAACCAAAAGATCGTAAATATCTTTAGATAAAAACAAAAATAGCAAATTTTTATTTGATTTGAAATAAAATTTTAAATGAATAGATTTTAATATCAAAAATTATTGAAAATATATATAGTATGTTTTAAAAAATACATTTATTTCAATTTACTATTTCCAAAATATGTCATCCATATCTTTTATTATTATTATTGCTTTTACTATATGAGATTAAAATTTGCAATGTCATTTTTGAGACAAATAAAAATTAGTTACTTGTGATTTAAAATCAAAAAATAAATAAATTATAAATTACTTAATATTAGATTAAATAAAAATTGAAATGTAATTTAAAAAAAAAAAAAAAAAGTACATAAAACACCGAATGTATAATATTAGTATAGCCGCAATCTGATACCTTTATTCCCAGGACTTTTCTCGAATTAGTTATTTTCCCTGATTAGTAACAATTCAGCAATACACCCACCCCTGAATTATAAACCTCCTGTGTCTTTAAAACAGCCCATACAATATTAAAATCTTAAATAAATATTAGACATAAATATTTTAATTCTAATATATATCAAATACACATAAATTCTCTACACTTACTGAAGTCTATTTTTAAACACTGTTGCATATATCATGTCAGCTGATTTAGAGATAATTTCTTTCTACTCAATTCTTTAAAATATTTTTTATTCTGGTTTGTAATTTAACAAATAAAAGCTGTTTTATGTATGTATATTAGCAAGGTAAAAAATAAAATAGGTGAAAAAAAAAAACAAAGGCACGATACATCAATTAAGCCTATTGATTAACAGGTACTTATTTGAATATATTGGTATTTTTTTTTATTTGAAAATATATGCAAATATATTTACTACATTATTTCAATTTTTTAAAAAAGGTATATATGTTTAAGTTCAAATATATATATATATAATAAATCAAAATCCTTGCTAAAAGAAAAAAATCTAGAGGGTGGGAAAATTTTAGTCTGCCTTTTATTTCTGCTGATATGATAAAATCTACAGAAATATAAAGGAGTTATATTAACATTATTTTACCTATACTGATATTTGAAATGTATTATTTATAATATGATAAATGTTTGTAAATATTTTTAGCTTCTATTATTGCTTTCATATTTATAGAAAATTATTATTGTGTGTTTAAATCAGTAGTTTTTTTTCTGTGTGGGTGAGTCTAAATATGTATGAATTTAAACACTGAAAGATTATACAGACTATTTTCAACTTATATAAGCAATGCCATATATTCTAAACAAGTATTATACTCAATAATAAAAAAATGCTTAAAAATAAATATTAAATAGACACATATGCAAAAATAAATTCACAAATTTCTCTAATATATAATGCTTTAAATATTTTTATGTATTGTTCTTTATTGTAAAATGCTGAAGATAAACTACAACCTTCATATTTATTTGCTTATCATTTTTATTTTTGTTTCCAAATTAATCATTGACTGTTTCCAAGATATTTTTTTTTTCCACTAGATATTTTTCTCTTCTCATTAAAATTTGCACAAAAAACTATATAACGACAATAAATATGTTCTCAGAACTATATAATAGTCCACAACTACCAACAGGTTAGCATGGATTAACTTAATTGCTGCTTATCATGGTTTCATGCTTTCTCTGGTAATCTGCATTATTTTGAAATCTGCCTCTTTCTGTAACATTGTATTTTTTATTTCAGGAATTTCATTATGATTTCACTATGAAATACAAGGCTGTGTATATGTAGGATCTAACTAAATAGGAAACTATGTATCTTTTGAGAAGATACAATACATTTTTTCATGAAAGATTGACTTCTATGTATATACGTGTATATTCTTTCCAGAACAATTTTACTTTTGGCAATTCATTTTTTTACCTGCCAACAATCTGTTAATAAAAGTAAACAGATTATACTCTCCGTGTTTTCTTTGTGCCTGCTTAGCACACACACTTTTCATGCGCTAATTAGCCATCTCTCTGCTAATCCTAGTTTTAGACTGTTTTTTTATATGAGTCTGATCTTTTGCATATAAATGGCTAATTTAACATAATTGTTCATTATACTTGCAAATTATTAATATGAGCATATGTAGATTTTTTAGAGTATATTAAAATTAAGAAATTAATTCAAAAACAATCTGTACAAATTTACGTAATTATGAAATCCATTTTATTTACAATCTATATAATATACTCACAAACATTCCAATTACAATTTACCCAATCATGATCTTTGAAATACAGGCACTCTTCATATACCTAGAGCCTAATTGTAAATATAGGGGATTTGAACTCAGACTTTCAAGCACCCTTCAACTATTCACTCTACCTCAACACTGATACACATGACCACACACACGTAGAAAAGATAAATAATCACCAATATACATATTGGCATCAGCATGGGATTTGAGCTTTCCATCATCAGATTTCAATGGTATGGATGGCTGAAGAGTTGGAGGTTGGAGTAGATTGAAGCCTGTTTATTAAAGTATGAAGATTTGCTATCTTAATGTAAAACTGAACACTGAGTATATATATTGTACCGGTATAAATCCACCACGCTTACTCATACACAGTACCCGAGGTTCAAACCCAGCCCACGTTTAAGAATAAATTCCAAACGCCAACTGAATTCCAACCCAAACCCGGTATGACT
>JAQFVV010013461.1:107500-118267 GCA_028023455.1 Epiperipatus broadwayi | reverse complement strand
CGTAAAAATACACACTCTTATCAAGCTTTTAAAAATACCCTCAACCCCAGATCGCGGTTTCTGCATCTAGCATCGTCAGTGAGGTGCTAGGGATTAAAAACACTAGAACTAGTCTAGCATTTTATCAATGCCTAACTATTGAAAAGAAAATCTGAAACTTTCAGACATCTAAATGTCCCATACTGCTATTTGAGTTAGATAGCTGGATTTTTGAACATTTAGATGTCTGAGAGTTTCAGATTTTCTTCTCAATAGTTAGGCATTGATAAAATGCTAGACTAGCTTTAGTGTTTCTAATCCCTAGCACCTCACTGATGACGCTAGATGCAGAAACACGGTCTGGGGTTGAGGGTATTTTTAAAAGCTTGATAAGAGTGTGTATTTTTACGTACTATATATATAACATTTGTAAATAAGAGCTTTATTAAAATTAAGTCATATGACATCTGACTTGATTTTTTATCAACTTAATATATATATATATAAATAAATAAACTCTTTTTACTCTCCATACTAGGTTTCCATCCCTCCAACTCTCTATTCTTTATTAATGCATCTATTCATTTATGCCATTCCTTACCAATATAACACACAACAATCCTCCTAACACAATCATCCCACCTTTAGTACAAGTATACTGATATAAATTTTTTATCCAAATTTTTGTATACCACATTATCTTTTTCACCCATCTTATTGCCTACCCTTTACTCATAACTTAATTAAATACAATTTTGGCTATTCTTTTATTATCCATAAACTGCAATCTACCAAACATTTTCATTTTATTTTTTGCATCTCTCATATAAAAACTTGACCATCCTGTTTCTCCTTGAATTGCCTCCTTTGCTATCCACACCTCTGCATCTAATGCAAGTCTTCCTACTTCCATTTGTATTTTTTCTAAATAATCTAATACCCCTTAACAAATACATAACACATCATTTCCATATGTTAACTCTGCTACTGCAACTCCTTTACATACAATTTTAGCTACATCATATTTATTATATGAAAACACAGTTAATTTCTTTAACAAACCCTTCCTTTTCTTTGCTTCATTTACGATTTTTTATCCCATTCTTTTAAGCAATCTTTCTGATTACAAAATGCATCTTTACCCTTCTTAGTGCTTGACATTTATGTATGAATTCACAATAGCAATCATCATCAATTTGTACCCATTATTTTGATTTGCAATCAGTTATTCACTATAACAATCATAAAAAATAAACAAATTTTTAGTAACCATTATTTAAATTGGTGGCAATTTTGTAACATTGATGGCATCATATCATAATTATTAAGTCATCTCATACAAAAGCAAAATACTGATTTTCATGCTGAAATTGTATGGCACATTTTTGTTCATAAAACACATTATAAAGCTGCATTCAATTTTTGATTATAAACTTAAAATTTGATTAACGAATGTACAGTATTTTATTTAATGTTCATCCAGGGTTTTATGACAATTGGTATTTTATTAATAACATATCCAAAATAAACGTTTTTATTGTTAATGACAACAAAAAAAATATTCATTACATGAATGTAACCAACACAGTACTATAAAAATAGCAAATTTGTTCAGCATAAAATTAAAAATATATGGCACATATAGTAGCTAAACTATTCAGTTAATTAATTTAAAATTTTTCTGTCAAATCAAAATTGCTACCATCACTAACCTAAAACATTTTCAGTAAAAAAAGGTAGTGCAAAAATAAAATGCTTTCAGATTTTTACAATTAATATCAAAAAATACTAAATGTACATTAAAAATAATGCTGCTTTCTTGATTTTAAATCATCTCATATTTGTTTTCAGATATTGAAAGCAATGGAGACATTATCACTTATTGCACATGTAAAAAATGCATTAACAAGAAAACTATATAAATTTCATTGAGCATGAGACTAAAAATAATTTTTAGTTGTGCATACTTTCAATATTAAATTTTAAATTGTGTACAGTATAAATATTAACTAAAATTTCAGATAATCAATTTTGGATTAAAATCTTTACAAATTCTAATTTCAATTAAATCAAAACTGTTATCTATCATATTTGAATTGCATTTGGGGGGGAAAGTCTGAGGATGAATTTATGTAATTAATAATAAATGGTGAATGGTGAAAATGCAGTACAAATAAAGTGAATAAGATTAATGTCTTTAAGATTTATTTAAATAGCTCTGAACTCTGCCATCAAAACATATGCCCTATTTGACAATTTGCTAAGTCATTGCAAAAACATAACTTCCACATTTGATGAAATAGTGACCTTTTATGTATAAAAATCCCACTATAGCTATTGTATTTGTTTATTTAGATCTGCACAATACACATTGTAACAAAAGCCTTAAATATTGATTATAATATGAAAATTTAGAATGCCTTAGATTTTTTTTACTTTTTTGAATATGCTGAAATTTTTTTTAAAGTAGACTGGGATTAAGTTTTTGTAATTATAGTATATTTATTTGGTTCGTGTTACACTAATGATAAATAACAAGTATTTATGATCAATTGATTTGTTATCAAACATTGTATTTTAATTTTAATAATTTCACATAAATACTGTAGTATAATTTTTAAAAAAAATGAAACTTTAGTATGGAAATTTTTTTCAGCATAATGAAAAACAGTTGTGTGGAAAAATGAAAAAAATTATGAAATGCTAGTTTAGTTTCATTTTCTTGGTCTATTTTACTGTACTTTCTGTACAGTGAAAACACACATTTTTTCCTACCAAAATTAAACATTTTGTACAGCTTGTATTAACTAATATGACCATGAAATAAATCAAGAACATTTTTGAGCTTGGAGCCAAAGTAGATAACGAAGATTGATGAATAGATCATAGGAAGTAACATTAAGCTGTTTTTTTTTTAAAATACATTTAAGTTGCATTATCACACATACATAAATATATATTTTAAGTGAATACCTGCATGACACACATGACACAATTTACACAGAAATATAATGTACATTAAGGGTTTTTAAATTTTTATATATACTCAATAAATTACATTTTTAACATAATATTCCCAACTTTAGTGTAATTTTTTAGCCAGAGTAAATGGTCAATTTTTTCCTCATAGACAACCATTTTAAATGCTTATTCTGCATATGATTAATATTCTTGCCTAATGATGAGTTTTAAGGGGCCATTTCTTTCACTAAATGGTATGGTTTTGCAGATTATGGAAAGGTGTTTGACACTATAAGTATATCCACATAATTATTACTTTATATCAGCAATTTATAGATCTGAGATATTGCAATATTCTGAAAATATTGATCATAATTGTACCAGCAATCAATAGATTACATAATATTACTAAAATGTTTTATATTAAATAGGATATTGATAAGATGATTTAATATATGCAATTTTTTGCAGCAGTTTTTTAAAAAAAAATTTCGTACTTTAACAATATATGAAGATTATTTAAATCATCTAGATTTTGAAGATGACATGATTGTTTTTTGCAAATAATGTTTCAGATCTTCAGGTAATTTTGCAAGACAAATTCTCTCAGAATACCATGAAGATGATATTTTTGAATTAAAAGAAGTTACCCACCACAAATATATTGGTAGGTTTAGTAATAAAGATAAAAATATAATAAATGAAATTAATCATCAAATTAATCTTGGACTGAGTGCTTTCTTACAAATAATTTACTATTAAAAAACATATACCTAGGTGTTTAAAAAAGAATATATGTGCTTACCAGCTTTTATTTATGATCTGAGATTTATATACTTAATAGAAAAGCAATACATATAATCATATTACTCATCAAAGTAGAGAGAGAGATGTGCATGAGGAGCAAAAACAAATGATTGAATATCAAATATACGAAAAAAAGAATAAACAACTATCACTGAAATTATTGAATGAATTAAGTTATTGGTCCGCAATTTGGTTTGGATATAGCTCTAGAGAAAGTAATAATAGATAAATAGGCAAAACTTTAAACTGCTTTCCAAGAGATTATAAAAAGATTTTGAAAGATATCACAATTGAGATAGATGGATGGTTAAATTAAAGGAATTTGCTAGTGTGATGTGTAAAATAGATATTATCAGCAAGAAAAACTGGATTAAATATTGAGAAATCTTCATTCTGCAGACAATCAATAATGCTTAAAAATGATAATTATTTGAATATGCATATATTTGTGTGTATAAGAGTGTGCAGAAAACATAAACAAGAACAATAGTTACATAATCCAACCATCATTTTTACCTTTGTTTTAAATATATATTTACATTCACAAAACTAATGAATTAAGACATAATACAGCATAGTTATACACTAATGCTAAATTACAAAATATCATACAAATGAGTCAAATATAAAACAAGTCAAACAATAATAAGCTGTTAATACATACATAGATATTGGTGTCATTGATACCTTTATCTCACACAAATAAAGATTGTTCATAAAATGTATGCATAATAATAGAGAGTAGTTTGATTCTAGAGGTATCTATTGATAAAAGCAACAAAATTAAATGAAATTAATATTAAATGTCTTTTATTACAATACCATAAAATATCCCAAATATTTTATAAAAATTTATATATTATCATGTTTAAAACCATTAAAGCTAATTTAAAATGCTTTATTTATTTTCTAGTTTATACTGTATAAAAATTGCAGTCTATTTAAAAATCAATACATTAACTGAACAAGAAGACTATATCAAAACATCAATAGTATTTAACATAGATATTATATATTTATTTTACATATTTTTAATTCCCAGTTGGATGTTGAACGATTTTTCTAATTGTTCTAGAATGAACTTTTTCAATTTGAAACAATAATCTCCATTTGTAGATTTACAATATTGTATTATAAAGAGCTAGGTAAAAAATAATAATGTTGGACAGCATATTCCTAACTCATTATAGCATCTGCTGCAGCTGTCATTACTTTTTTGTTTATATCATTATTTGTTGAGGCATTATGAGTGTGTTGTGTATTGACTTTATCTTGATATTATTGACCAGATTCCATATTATTAATTAAATGTATTTCATGTGAACCATATTGATTTGTAGTTTGATAAATAATTTTTGTAAAAATTATATCCTCCTTATTAAAGATGCTGCTATTGACTTTCATGCACTAGGTATAAAATTTCCTTATTAATATATCGAAAGAAAATATTAATGAACTTAAATGTACAAGCATGTATGAAATGTTTGTAAAACAAAATAAAATAGGTTCGCATATATTATCAAATAAGAGAATTTATAATTTTTCAAATGTTTTTTTAAAGATCTAATTAACATTTTAACAAGATTATTTTATTATATATTTACTGATATGTAGACATCTTTTTATTTCTAAGTGAACTGAAGACAAAAAAAGCTACTGTGGGAATCTAGGTTAACTTTATTTAACTTGGCTGAGAATGGTAATTGATCATGATCTACAATCATCAATACTAACTTATTTTTCTAATTATTACAAGAAATTTGTTTCACTTATTTCTTTTTTAACATCGTAATTAATGCATGAAAATATTAATTTAATATGTAAATAGAAAACAATACTCCAAAGTTTATTTTCTAATGAATATATGTATATATAATGATGGAAATGTTGCAGTGGTTATTAGATGAAAGGAGGAAAGTAGGACTAAAGATAAATGTTAAAAAGTCTAAAGTAATACTTAATGGATTTTCTCAAAATATTGAAATAAAGATTGATTATGATGAGTTAGAAGAAATTAACAGCTACAAATACCTTGTTCAGATTATTAATATACATGGAAACATAATGGATGAAAATAATCATAGAATTAAACTTGGTTGGAGTGCTTTTGGTAAAAATAACTTGATACTACAAAAAAATATGCCTATGTGTTTGAAAAGAAAAGTTTTTAATAAATGTGTTTTACTAGTTCTTACTTATGATTCAAAGACTTGGACACTTAATAGAAGAGCAATACAGAGACTTCAGACCACTCAAAGAAATATAGAGAGATGCATGTTGGAAGTAACAAAAAGAGATTGAATATACAATATATGAGTAAGAGAACAATTAGGTGTTACTGACCTCATGGAAAAAATAAAAAGATTGAAATGGAGTTGGGCTGGGCATATTTCTAGAAGAGATGATAATAAATGGACAATTAAAATCTTAAACTGGATTCCAAGAGATAGTAAAAGATCCAGAAAAAGACCACATGTGAAATGGATGGATGAAATAAGAAAGTGTGCAGAGATGATGTGGAGAAAAGAAGCTAAAGATCAGAAAAGATGGATTGAAACTGGAGAGACCTTCATGACTGCAGTGGATTGATAATGGTTGATAATGATGATGAATAATGAATAAATACTGTCACTAATATATGAGCTGATTTTTTAAGTAATGTTAATATAAATAATTTAGTTGCTCTCTAACTGCACTGTTTGATACTTTTTATAATAATAAAATGTTTATTTCTTGTTGCTAAAATATTATCAAATACAACTCTAGAGAGTAACTTAGTTATCATGAGAAATGAGAAACCATAGCGCATCGCATCCCATCCCAAGAATAATTTCTGAATCATTCTATCTGCTACATATACATAGATATTAAATAATCTGCAAATAGTACTTACATTGATTTATTTGTAGAAATAAATTTACATTATGGAAGCATATTTTTTGTTAATCTATACACAGACATTATTAACTATGGGCAACATAAAAGACATCATTTAATATAATTATTTTCACTAAATATTAACGGTAAATATAGTTATAAATTCTTTTTTTTAAATTATATAAAGCTTTAAATATATACATAATCCATATTTTTGAATTCTGAATGTGATAAATTATTTCGATTTTGTTTTTAAATACCTTTAATATTACATAATTTGATTTTAAATGTATTTATATAAATCAAAATAATAAACTCTAAATAAAAATTGTAATGTAATAATTAATTTTCTGAATGATTTTTCAAATTTAATGGTGGTTCCTGAAATAAAGTTATAGATTTGAGCCAACTTTAGATGCCACACATCTTTGCTATTTTATTGCCTTTGACAAAGATGTGCAGTAATGGGAGTCACATTGGCCTACAACTTATCTCATAACCACTATTTTGTGTCACTATTTTGTGTGTGCATGTATCTATGTATTCACTGTTAAATTTTTTTATCTAAACCTCTTAACATAAATGCTCTATTATTTAGATAATGCTGTGGTTACATTTTAATAAAACCATATTTATAATGTTTTGTTTAGGATTGTGTACTGATGTTTGATTAATTTTATATTGTACAAATTATATATTGATAAATTTTATAGCTTTATTTGCATATCATAATTAGATAATAACTAGAATAATGCCATCATAAGATTTTTCAATCAATTTTTCTATATTTTCAATATAAGTACTCTATAGTTTAAATGAAAGCAAATCATTGTAATAAAAATTTTCTTGTACAATATTCTTCTTTTTTATATGTAAATCTTTTCTTCATATTAATATTACATTCTAATATGCACATAAATGTTTTTCAAAACAAAATTTATCTATAGAATCTTTCGACCTTTATTATTAAATTGTTGTAAAAAAAGTATATCTGATGTAGAAGTCAAATTTCAATAGGTACAGTGTTAAAACAAAAATTATCAAATAACTTATTGCTCAGGAATTCATAAGAAATTCAAGCATAAAATGTCACAGAATTGGAGTCTTGAACTATAGACCATAAATCCCAGAGTTTGCCATTTTAATATTGCACTGAATTATTCAAAGCAAATATAGTTTTAATATGAGTTAATAGAGACATAAGCACAACAAAAGAAAATTCTTATACTTATTATATATATATATATATTGTAAATATCGATAAGTCTATCTATATTTTAAAAAATTGTCATTTGTTATTAAAAAAAAAATCTCTTTGAGTTGATGTTTATATATGAAGTATTATTGTTTATGGTTATTAAGTATAGTTATTGTTTGAAGTTATTATTTTATTTATATGTTGATGGTACATCGTTATGAATATTTAATTATTATAAATAAATAAAGACATATAAATTGTTGATTATATAAAAAAAATTATTTTATTTGCAATGATTATTAAAAAAATGCAATATTATTATTTATGTATATTTTTAAAGCTGTCAAATAAATTTTCAATTTAATATTTTTATATATATATATGCTGGATATATATATATATATTTTTTAATGTTAATTGTTTTAAAAAAAACATGTATAACAAGGGTTTTCAAAACAGCATTTGCTGGCGCGTGGAACAACAACAACAACAATAAAAGAAGCCATTATTATTATTGTTATTGGAATAGTTATAAAACAAACAAGAGGATAAAATTTTGTTGTACTTTATTTCTTTGAAATTACCATTCTTCAGAATATTGGAATAAGAGATATTTTTATGGTAAATACATAAATTATGGCCTGCTAATTGGGATATATACGCAGCCAAGAGGCTGCACCATTACTTTCATTTATTCCAAGGCAATTTAAAATGAAACAACTAAGAAAATTTCAATATATGTATTTCATCGCGTCTGGAGCCGAAATTTGATATAGCTATCTGGAATCTATAATGGTCAATCTAATAATAATCTGGAGGTAACTAAAATTAATATATTGGATTCAACATTTCAATTTATTTATTTATTTTTCAAGGAAAGAAATTTTAGAAGGATAAAAATATACATATATCCAAGAATTGACAATTTTCTCTAACGTAATAGTTTCTTCACCTTTGATAGAATGCATTCTAATAGTAAACGGATAAAGAAATAACCCATGGAATAAATTGACCTTTGAAGGAAAACTAACTAAGTGAACTTTGAAAAGGTAGTTAATAATTTTATATGTATAAATGATATATAAATATATTTTTGAGATTGATATTTTTGTTTACTTTTATTTTTCATTATAAAAATATAACGTTTTATAAATAGTCAATTCAAGCGTCTTGTTTTCTAACAGCAATAAACGTTTAACAGGTGTTAAAATTAATACTTAAGTAATTTAAAATCTTAAAGTATGGCTTATAGATTTGGGTGGTATATGAATTGTTATATATATTTTAATAAGTAAATTTATATTCGTAAATTTTTTATTATAAAATTTTTATCATTAATTTATTTATTTTCATTTTTTTTTTAAACTTCGTATAATAATTCTTATGCATGCCAAAACAATAATTATATGTATTTGCTGTATGTAATATTTTTTTTTATTATTTTAAATATCTGAAAAGTATAAGTATGGATTTGTATTTATATTCATATCTACTTGTTAAGCATAGATATGTCTTTATATATTTAATATATATACTTATTGCAAGTATATATGTATGTTTATTATTTGGGTTTGTATTTAAAACATTGATATTACCTAAAATTAAACCTTAATATATAATAATAAAGGATGTACTATTTGTTTTATAAGTAACGTCTTTGTAATTTATTTGGAAGAGCGGTAATATATTATTCTTATTTTTCTTTTAATGCTAGAGTCATTACGAAATTAATTGAATTCACAATTTATTTATATATAACCGGGATAATTTTGTCTTTCTTCAATTTAAATGGAATGCAGCAAGTACGTTCCATTACAATATATATATATATCTTTTTTTAAATTTTACATTAAAGAAATATATATAGTGAAAAGTTTATTTTAAAAATTTACTTTCAGATAGAGTCTTAGTAAAGATTTTTTCAAAATATATTTCTTAAAGGCACTAATAAAATAAGAACTGTATTAGAAGATAAAAATGTCATATAAGAAGATATTTGAACAATCAGCTAAGCTAATATACTTCTCATCCATATTTTTTTTTATTATTTTCAATAAGAAAAAAAAGTATGTGGGAAATTCACTGATAAAATAAAAGAAAACTTTTTATTTGATTTGTTTTATGGTATTAAATAAACATTTTTAATATTAAAAATTATTGGGAAAACACTCTTTATTTTACTAGATTAAAATATTTTATGCCCCTTTTTTCAATGTTTTGCTTTGAGTGAATAGAAAACAACCTTCTGAGTTGCTTTTCATTTATGATATTGTATATACATTACTTATCATGAATGCAGGCAATTGTCTTTACTTAAACTAATTATTTATCTTAACATTTCTCAAGAATGATAACACTAATATAGTATAAAATGAACATGTAATGCAATGTTTTTCAATAATAATAAAATTAGTATTATAGATGGAAATTAATATATAATGTAAAATAATATTTGTCACTAATGTTAATGACAACACTATATATTAATATTGATAAGTAGAACTGTATCTGATAAAAATATGCATATTAAAAATATTAAATGGCATATTACTTCTTATTAATGACTTTAATAATATGTATGCTGAAATTAATAATAATTTCAGTATTTTTAGGTATGATAAGATCAATACAATATATTAAAATCAAATTATTTAATATATCATTGCTATTGTAGTTTTAAAACAATTTGCATGTTGTTGGAAATGAGAGGTTTAAATATTACGAAATGGTTACATTTCATAATTTTCATAAACCTATGGGGATATGCTCATGAAGTTTCATGATTATTCATTTGTAAGCTTGCACTTCATAAAAAGTCTGAAAATAGGTTTATTGACAAACTCCTATAATAAAATAATTTTATGTCTCTTTAAAAACTTTCATACACCATTTTTTATAAATGTAAAAGTTATACAACAGTGATATTCAAAATATTGAACAATTAG